>JASDQU010027879.1:0-15806 GCA_032191745.1 Picea mariana | reverse complement strand
CATTTCAAGAAACACAAATTAATATTTGAATGCAAATGATGTTTGGTGTATGATTCAAATAAGCTATAGGATACACAATTCATGCCACCCCAACCATGAGGGGGGAATTGTTTTCAAAATGCAAGCTCAAAAATGCTCCAACCACTAGCTAGAATGCAAGATTTACTATTTATTTCTAAATGAAAATAAATGATTTCAAATGTAATGTTTTCTGCTTCCTTGCTTTCTGTTGTGTTGGTTTTGTCACTTGGGTGAGAAAAAAAACAACACTTGCATGTCTAGATGAGCCTGCTAGATAAGACAAAAGTTTTTTCAGTGGGTTAGATAATCAAAACACATATCAAAACAAAGAAATAAACTAAAACAACTAAGAAATAAATGTTAGAAAACTTGAGAAACTTAGAACCATGAAAATCAAACAATGACCAACATAATGCTACCAATGGATCAACAACTTAGTAGGCAAAGCACCGTAGAGAAAAATAGGGACTTATGAGTCCCCTCTTCCTCCTTGGGAGGGCTCTTGAGTTCCCTAATTGAGAGCTCTTCATACAATGGAAGAAATGGAAAATGGTGAAGAAAAACAATGCCTATTCCCTCAAGAAGTGAGTGGAATGGCCTATTGCAATGGTGCTTGAAGGATTCCAAGAGAAAAGAGGATTCCCAAGGAAGAATTATTGCATCATAAAAATACTATGAAGATCTTGATTTCTTAGCACACCCATGGCTCTTATTTATAGCATTGATACATGGAAAATGTAATTGGTTCATAGTGTGAACAAGGGGCCTTTTAGAGAACACTCTAGCCCTTGACCAACCCCCAAGCTAGATTTCACTCAGATATGAGTGTCAAATCATGTTGGGGGTCAGAACAGAAGTGTTTGAGGGGTCGACAAGATCCATAAATGCATATTTCATAGAAGTGTCTGGCTCTTCTCAAACGAAGTCGTGCATTTTGAGCATTGTGCATGCTGAGGGTTGTGTTGGCCCGTGCATACTGGGCACTGTGCATGCACTTCCTTTGGTGAATCTTCACATTCCAATTTTTGATCGAATTGTATAGTTTTTTTCCTTTTGAATTCATTTTGGTGTTGTAGGTGGACTAATTTTTGTTGGCATTGATTTTTTTATTTAACCATTTCCGTGCAATGTTACGGACGATTTTTCAGTGATAAGAGATGCCCCCTGATGTATGAGGTTAGAAGCATACGTATAGCCAAAATACATCAATGTTTATTTTGCTGAGAGTGCCATTGTAATGAAGAGTGAAGAGAGGAACTACAAGAGTGATCCATTGGAGGGAGAGAGAAAACTGTGGGACCCAAATCTTTCTCTAAGGAGAAAAAATAAAATCTATGTACAAACGAGGCAGGAATGCCCCATGATCGTGTCATGTAACCAAAATGTGATACTATAACTGAATATGTATTTTGATTTAGATAATTGCAGTTCCCTCGGGGGCGGTTGATAATAGAATATAATAGTTCTGAATGATGAACGAACTTTGAAGTGAGGCAAGGACAACTATAAGAATTTTCTATGACTTGTAGGCATTGATGGCCTAATGAATTCAGAGGTATTTGGCTAGTATGAAACAACTGCAATAGTCGCATAGTAAGACCCACCGTAACATGAGATTTTGTTGAAGACGAATTTTATGGGGGTCAATGGAATCAGAGAGAAATGATGATTCTCTCTGTGTCATCCGAGACTCCTCATTGTAAAGGTAATGAGAGTCAATATATTGTCTCCCTTCTGGAAACTGTGTTGATGTCGATAGGAAGGGAGACACAACTCCAAGAAGAAAAGGGATTTGTGAAATCCACTGAGATGATATCAGGTACTGATGGGTAACATGAAATAAGTCAAGATTTTGTGAGAATCGAGACTGTCCTTGGTTGTGGAATTTTGGAGGGTGATTGGCAACAACCGTAAAACTGGATCTAGTTCCAGGGGGATGACTAGATATGGGGTTAAACTGTGCCAGAGTCTAACCAAGTGAAAAAAATAAGAGATCATGGGTATATGGACTTTGGATACTCGAGGTTCATGAATGATGTCGGTATGACAAGAGAGTGTATTCCCCAACCAAGGGAAACATGGGTTTCTTTGCCAGAAAAAAAAGAAGGTGATCAAGAGTAACGAAGAAAAATCTAAGTATATGTTGGAAACAAAGGCTTTTACAATCACCCAAGAAATAAAGAATGACCTGGATTGATAATACAGATACAGAAATAGGTGCCCCAGTGAAAGATGGCTTGTCCTGTAAGGGTGCAAGTTGGAGAAAGAAAATTGGTGGAGGGTGGGGGCCCCATGGGTGGGTTTCTATATTAGGTAAATGGATGGAGGACAATTTGTAGATGGGAAAACTGATGGTGGATGAGATAAAGGGATAATGATATTACGGAGGTGCAGTCAATAGAACCGAGATGATATGAACTGGTACTCCATTGGGAAAGTTAGCAATATGGTGAGAAGAAGTATGGGGTTCATTCTTGGAAGTTCATAAGACTATTGGGACTCCCATTCCTAGGGGGTGAAATCAACATGAGTGTCAATTTTCTAAGGGAAACTATGAATGGGACAACTCGTGTGGGGGGGATTTCTACCGGGTGATAGTACCCAAATGTAGCAGAGGTAAAGGTACTGCGGAGAAGGATGTAAGGACCCTAAAGGTAAATTTTAAAGGGTATGATTGGGAAATTCAATTGATTTACAGAGGGAATAATTACATGTCAGTATCGAACATATACCTGATGGGGCTATAATCTTACAAAACAAGTACCTACACACATGAAAACCAAATACTCAATGTGAACAATATCTAATGATAAAGAACATATAACAGTTATTTGATAAAATTGAACATGAGCATGGGTACTTGAATGTGATGTGAGAAAGATGCTCCTTTGGGGCCAAGTGCAGATGATGGCCCAGGGAATGTGAATGTGTAGATGGTGGGACCAGGATCCTGTAGATGAGAATGGATCAGAAAACAGAGGCTCTAGGACCATGTAACAAAGTGTGGAAGTTGGGGAAAAGGGGATATATATGGCTAGTGGGCCCACAATGCCATCTCATTTGTACCTGTCACTGTAGTTGAATTGACGATATTTCTCTGAGAATATTTGGAGATTGCGGGAGCGTGAGGCTACCAATCCTAGAGTGGAGAGAGATAGTTTAGTGGTCCTATCCTCTAACATGTTGTGAAATTATTAATTTGTAGGTAGGGACTATATGGAGGGCCATACAAGGGATTTTTTGGGTAGGGTCCCACCAGTGCGTGAGAAAAGGAGGAATACCCATGCATATGTGTGCGAGTATAATCTCTTTTCTAGTGCACAATGTGAAGTTGTACTTGAAACAACCACACATGTGGGAACAAGGGATGGGAAGATAGACATGCATGAGATGTGCACATGTCTAACTGACATTCGTGCACTTGTGCACAACTATTTCTCATTAGTGTGTAGCTATGCAAAGAATAGGTGCACACATGTGCGCACCTATTTGAGTGAAAGTCACGCACTGGGAGCAAGGCTAAGGGGTTGAAATTTTTGATATTTTGATGTTTTTTTATGGATGATGAGGTTGATCAAGTGTTTCTATGTGAATGCAAGTGATCAACAGACTCTGATAGCATGATGCCAGTGCACTAGAGAGAGTGTGATTGGGACCGTCTATAGGAGGTGGTGAGAGCACACTCGAGTGTTCGGAGATATTTGGAAACCTGTGGGTTGCTCAAGTTCTTCGACTTCCCTCTGAAACGGTCACAAGAGTTCCTGCTTTGGTATATAATTGGGATGTGGAGCAATGATCTGCAGTGCTTCATAGTTAGAGGTCAACAATCGACGTTCTTGGCCACCGAGGATGTGTATTTCTTGACGAGGCTCCCATTCCATGGGATGGACCTTCCTATTGATCCCCAGCTTCCCGAGGAGGATCGAGTGGGTGACTTGGTAGCTCGCCACTACATGGGGCCGAACCCGATGTCAAGTTCAATCATCTGTATTGAGGTGATTGATGATCTTTTGACAGAGTGCATTGTCGCTATGGTGGTGAGGATCTACGTATCCTTGGGGACTCAGTGGATTACCCGGGGTCAGCTAAGAGTAGTGGAGCACATCCTGGATGGGGACCTATTTGCATGGTGTTAGCGCTCCAAATGTACCACTAAAATTTTAGCACTTTCATCAAGTCCGTGCTAGATTCGCCAAATTTCTAAGGTCTTTTGCATGTTGTCATAGTCTCCAAAGTCCCCATTAAGTCTTGACAAGTTTCCATTCATCACTTATGCCCAAAAATCCAGTAATCCCTGGCCTATGATCTGCATTCAAAGTGACAAGATATTATAAAATTTCTTATTGTCATATTCTTTGTATCCTAAATTTTTAACGTTTTTTAACAAAAAATAAAATTAGTTTTATTTTTGTTATTAAATATTATTTTATTTAAAAAAAGGGAGAAGTCTTGTTAAGAAAAAGGGTGGTGTGTGCATTAGTGAATTTTTCTATATTACCAAATATCTATCAACTATCGATCCATTAGCCACACTACATATCGAAACTAACACATATATCAAGTCACAATACACAACACAAAGCTAGCGCACAAGCACCAATACAAGCCACCAAGGAGAGTTCCATAATGTGCTCAATGCATCGATAAGATATGAGTGCATTAGTGTTTTTAAACACCATATGGCCACCCTGCATTGACGATGAGGGATGTTTCCCCAAAACAAAAATCAAAACCCTGAAACATGTTTCCATCAAACGCTTTCAAGATCTAGATGCCAAGTGTTGAACTGAGTCGAGATGCCATGCTCTGTCCAAATCTTGGTGATCGGGCATAAAGCATGGACAACATCCATATTCAAAGGCAAATTTTCAAGGTGTCGCAGATTACTTCCAAGCAACGCCAACGACTTCCCAAACTCCAAGTGTTGTCACGAGGCTCCATTTTTGGATTCGGTTTAGGGTTTGTCAAAAGGAAATGGGTACAGTATTTCAGAAGAACAGTAACAGATGGAGAATTGGTAGTGATGTATATATCTTTAAGGGTACTGAGCACATAAAGGAGGTGTGCTATGAAATATTTGGGCGCTGTGAAAATCATTTATAGAAGATCGCAAAATTGTTTTAATAGACATAGGTAACAATCATACCCAACTTTTCTAGGAGATAAGGTAGTATTCAAAGGCATCCAAAGGCATAGGTGGCATATTTGGCATCTTCAACAGTTTGAGATTTTGCAATATGTTTGTTGTATTTTAATTATACTAGGAGAAAAAGTAGGAACTGATAAGGGGGGGGATTTTGTATTTAAGCAATGTTTTTGGTAGTAGAAAGGGTTCAGTGGTAAAGAGACCCTAGAGGGATTTAGGAATAGTAAGGATTGTCTATTCAATTTGTAAGCCTAAGGGGCATGGGCTGTAAACTCTTATGTTATTGAAGATTCAGATGAGCTATTTTATCTGATTGTTTTATGTGTTATTCATTATTTTCTTCTTCTTGTTTGATCATATTATCTTTGATTTATGGATCCCTGAAACAACAAAATATTTGTTGTAAACTTGCCCATCTACCATTGTTTACTTTTCAAACATTTCTTAGTTCTCTTTGCAGAGAGGATATTTTCTTGGAGAATGTTCATCTTTATGTCAATTCTTATATTCTTTCATTTATAATCAAATAGATACTTTGTTTTATAGGTAGCTTAAATGCCTTCAATGAACAGAGTGCTTATGACTCCATTTCCCAATGTTCCATCACTGATCTGCAGTGATCTTTGTTATCTTTTTCTTACTCTATCTTGTTGATCCCTGATTTCAAACTTATTCAAAACAAATTCTATGTTACAAAGATTACTCCCATTTGCAATCTGGGAGTGACTCTTGGAGTGATAACATAAATGGCATCATTATCGGGGATGAAACTTAAGATATCTTCCTTGGGAGAACGATAATGAAGAGATCCAGTTTTAGATGGTGAACTGAAGTTGGACACATTGTTCTGACTGCTCATCTTTCACCATGGTGAATCCATTGTTCATAAGTATATTGACGACTCCACTGGTTTGAAATGGACAAGATATTAGCTCAGAGGTATGCTTTCTATGATTTTTCAAATATAGTTGATTTCCCTAATCCAGTGCCTAGTAGAGATGAATGGGAAAGTAGCTTTCCTAAATTTTGAGGAGAAGAGTCGTAGGTACCAACTGAACATTGTTAGATTTTGATGAATTTATTCATCGACTTCATATCGTGCATGAATATGTTCAAATTAGGATTTTCAGGTATTCATTAGAGGGGATTGATCGTGATTGGTGTCGATCTCTTCCAATTGCAAGTATCAACTCTTTGACAGGTTTCCATGCAGATTTCAATTCATTTTGTAAAGAGTATTTTTCAGCTGAACATCTTCTTGAAGAATTTTGTGATGAGTTTTCTTTGCTTCATAAAGATTCTGCTAGTCATGAAAACCAGATTTGTGATGAAGAATTTCTTGTAGAAGAAATAATTTACCATGAATATAAAGAGGTGTTGAATGATATTCATTATGATAGAAATAACATAGAAATGTATGGCATCATATCAGATGTATCTATTGTTTTAAATATTCATGAAGATCGAAATGTTGTTTTTGAATATTCTGATGTCAAACGACAAGTGTATACATCAACAAAATAAAGTTATGGATCTGAGTTATGGGCATATGGTAAAGGAGAACAAAAAGGATTACATGAGAAATCGATGATGCATGTTTCTCTATCAATTGTTGAGCAGCAACAAGTTTTGTACAAATTTCAAGATCCAGTTGCCACTTATATGGATATGTTTTGCAATGATGAAGTTTCAGTTGTTGTCATATTTAAGGCCAGATTTTTGGATTGTAAGTATGATTTCCAAGTTTATGATTTACATGTTGCAGTTTGTGTGTTTATGACTTGGCATAAAGTTGGAAGGAAATTTCAAGTTGTTAGTCAAATACTTGCATGGATTCATTGGAAGCATGATGTTACTTTATCAAGAAGCAACATACTTGATTAGAGTAGGAGTAGGGTGAATAAAGCTTGGTTTTTGAGAATTTTGGTTTGCAGTGATTTGGTTTTCAGTTTGTGAATATTCTCGGTGTTTCAATAAGAATCAGAGATGCTTTCAGGCATACAGATTTTGTGGAAATATCCCAAGGTAAAAGCCCACTGGAACTGCTAGGTTCTTGGAGCCTCATAGGGAGGTCTCCATCCCAATAGGAGCCATATGTTAGCCCTCAAAATGTACCACTAAAATTTTAGCGCCTTCATCAAGTTCGTTAGATTCACCAAATTTCCAAGGTCTTTTGCCTGTTGTCATAGTCTCCAAAGTCCCCATTAAGTCTTGACAAGTTTTCATTCATCGCTTCTACCCAAAAATCCAGTAATACCTGGCCTATGATTTGCATTCAAAGTGACAAGCTATTATTAAAATTTATTATTGTCATATTCTTCATATCCTAAATTTTTAATGTTTTTTAACAAAAAATAAAATTAGTTTTATTTTTGTTATTAAATATTCTTTTATTTAAAAAAGGGAGAAGTCTTGTTAATAAAAAGGGTGGTGTGTGAATTAGTGACTTTTTCTATATTACCAAATATCTATCAACTATTGATCAATTAGCCACACTACATATTGAAACTAACACATATAGCAAGACACAATACACAACAAAAAGCCAGTGCACAAGCACCAAACCATGCCACCAAGTAGAGTTCCATAATGTGCTCAATGCGTCGATAAGCTATGAGAGCATTGGAATTTTTAAATACCATATAGCCTCCCTGCACCGACGATGTGGGATATTTCCCCAACACAAAAATGAAAAGCCTAAAACGTGTTTCCAGCAAATGCTTTCAAGCTCCAGATGCCAAGTGTTGAAGTGAGTTGAGATTCCATGATCTCTCTAAAGCTTGGTGATCGGGCATAAAGCATCGAAAACATCCATATTCAAAGGAAAATGTGCAAGGTGTTGTGGATTACTGCCAAGAAATGCCAATGACTTCCCAAACTCCAAGTGTTGTCATGAGGCTCCATTTTCAAATTCGGTTCAAGGTTTGTCATAAGGAAATGAGTACGGTATTTCAGAAGAACGGTAACATATGGAAAATTGGAAATGATGTATATATCTTTCAGAGTACTGAGAATAGAAAGGAGGTGCACTACGAAATTAGGATTTGCGCTACAAAATCTTTGGGTGCTGCGAAAATCATTTACAAAAGATCACCAAATTGTTTTAATAGACAGAGGTGGAAATCATACCCAGCTTTTCTAGGAGATAAGGTAGCAGTCGAAGGAATCCAAAGGCACAGGTGGAAGATTTGGCATCTTCATCAGTTCGATATTTTGCAATATGTTTGTTGTAGTTTAATTATACTAGGAGCAAAAGTAGGAACTGATAAGGGGGGGGATTTTGTATTTAAGAAATGTTTTTTGGTAGTAGAAAGGGTTTAGTGGTAAAGAGACCCGAGAGGGATTTAGGAACAGTAAGGAATATCTATTCAGTTTGTAATCCTAAGGGGCATGGGCTATAAACTCTTGTGTTATTGAAGATTCAGATGAGCTATTTTATCCGATATTTTTCTATGTTATTCATTATGTTCTTCTTATTTTTTGATCATATTATCTTTGATTTATGGATCCCTGAAACAACAAAATATTTGTTGTAAACTTGCCCATATACCATTGTTTACTTTTCAAACATTTCTTAGTTCTCTTTGCAAAGAAAATATTCGTTTGGAGAATGTTCATCTTTATGTCAATTATTATATTATTCCCTTTATAATCAAACAGATCCTTTGTCTGATAGGAATTTTAAATGCCTTCAATGAACATAGTGCTTATGAATCCATTGCTCAATGTTCCATCACTAATCTACAGTGATATTTGTTATCTTTTCCTTACTCTATCTTTCTGATACCTGATTTTAAACTTATTCAAAAAAAAATCTATGTTACCAAGCTTGCTCCCATTTGCAGTCTAGGAGTGACTCTTGGAGTGATAACACTGTTGATTAAGGTTGGTTGTCATTGATGTCAACCCTTGAAGAAATCCCCGTAGCACAAAGGTTTAGGTAATGGACCCAATATTGTTTGATGTAATTATGACTCATTATTGTTTTGTCATGGTTGATAAGAAGTAAATATGGATGAACTCCAAAGTGGTCCCCTTATGGTGAAAGCCCTCATGGGAAGATGCTTTGTGGAGTAAGAGAACCCATGCTTAATTATGGAATAATGAGATGAAGGAAAGTGAATTTTTTAAGGGAAAATATCCTAGATGGATAGTGCTTGTCATGTCATTTCCGGTTGTATGTGGAACGTCACATAATTCAGAAACTAGGCTAAGCATGCATGGACGAGTGAGGTCTTGATAAACTTCAAACAATGAGTTGCAGTAAAGGGTGAGTAGGGGGAAGACTAGCATGAGAAGAGTGCGAAGGTCTATCATAAATATCAGGTTCATAACAGACTGGAGAAGAAAGCATTCGAATGCAAGATCCTTTCACATTCAAACACAGAAAACCAGAGAATACAATAATGTCACAACAAATCCTTTATCATAACAAAATTGCAATAATCCACGTGAATCCTTCGACTATGAACTCCCTGGCATGAGATGAAACATAGATGAAAAACGAGAACTATTAGTCATAAACCAAGAAGTCTCAAACACAGATACATGACCAGGAAACCAAAATGTTTGCTGAAACTTTACAGTCGGGAGCTTAGCTCTACCATCGATAGATACAAAAATGGCGAAAATGCCTTCATATACTTAGAACGACAACAACAATGAAATCAAGACACTGCATTGAAGGCTTTGTGTCTGCATGGCTTTCTGACAGTCAACCTCTGAAAGATCGTGCAACTTATGTCAGACACAATCTAATTCTTTGACAGTTCCAACAGTGATTCGACGTGCCTTTAATTCATTGCCGAACTTTCCCATTATGGCAGAGGTGATGTCTAACCACCACCAACCGCTTCAATAATTGCTTCGTTGGGATTGAGAATGGCCCGGCCAACTCAGCACGTTGGGATGTGGAACACTCCTCGCACTGCCACCTGGACTAATTGAATGGATTGAAGGATGGGTATGGAGGCCGACGAGGAAGGCGGGGCTCGGCAATGTAGTGATGGGGTCACAACCGCAAGGGTGAAGTAAGAACGATGAGGTGTGAGACAGGCGGCAGGGGATGACATATGGAAAAAGGGATATAGGCGGAGTAGGCAGGAAGGTAGATGTGATGGGCGCAACTCAGTGGGAGGCTGATGTGGAGGGAAAAGGATACGTGGCAGGTGGTGAGTGGACGATGAGACAGGGAAAGGGCCATCTGGACGAAAGAGTGGAGAAGGGAAGATGACATGCGGCAGCAGGGGAAAGGCGGTTCTGGAGGATGACATGATGGGATAAGGAACCACACAGGCTAAACACAGGGCAACTGGGAATGATGGGATCACACGAGCACCGTTGATCTGGGTGCATCGATCTCGGTCATCGAAAAGTTGCGTCCACGATTCTGGACCCCCCCCCTCCGATTAAAGGTAGAAAGGTAGGGGGGGTAAAGAATTGCCTTTATCATCATTGATCCAGGCATGCTAATCTGGTCCGTTGAAGAGATGCGCCCACGATTTCGGACCCCCCCCTGCTTAAAGGTAGAAAGGTGGGGGGGGTCCGGAATTCTATATGTGTCGTTGATCCGGGTGTGCGAATTGCTGCCGCTCGAACTTGGTCGTCACTTACCATGGGTGCATAAGCATCCAAAACTTAGGACAAGTGGGTTTTTAACCCACTCTTTTGCATTCTAGCCCCTTTACAAGAAATATCGCTAACATTTGGCTCCATGGGGGATAGAGTCATCCCTGTGATGCTCTAAGAACACTTTTGCAGATTCAGTGCCTTTGCTGTTGGGCTATGGAGTCATTTATTAGGCTGAAAACAAAAACAAAACAATATTTACATTACAAAACAAAACAAAAAGAGCCGACTGTGGCTCACAAAAAACATTTTTTTAGGAAATGCCCATTTACTGGGCTGCTAAAAACTTCTTTGCCTTCCAGATCTTGCAACCTGTAGGTATTGTTTGAAAATACTTCAAGGATCTTGAAAGGCCCGAACCAGAGGGCATCAAATTTGCTGTGTTTTCCCCTTTCCTGCCTCGGTGCATCCCATTTGAACACCAGGTCACCTTGCTCAAATTCTTTCTTTTTTCTCTTCCTGTCAAAAGCCTGCTTGATCTTCTGTTGATGATTGTAGGCTCTGTCCATGACCTGTTCTCTAATCTGCTGCACTTCCACCATCTGATGAATCATTCTGAGCGCATGATTAGGTTCTCCTTCAAGGTCCTGGAGGAATTTGGCCACAGATAAGGCGAGCTAAGTGGGGAAAACAACCTCTATTCCATAAACCAGTTGGAAAGGTGAGATACTCAGAGATTTCTTTGTTGTCACCCGATCAGCCCAAAGAGCAAATTTGAGGTTTGAGTCCCAGGACTTTTTATTGTCCTCCAGTAGCTTCTTGATAAGCTTGATTAGGATTTTATTGGAGGAGTCTGCTAGTCTGTTTCCTTGAGGATAGTATGGAGTGGAGTGAACCAGTGAAATCCCAAACTGTTCACAAAACCTGACCAGAGGCTCAGACCTGAAGGGGGCGACATTGTCAGTGAAAATCCTACTTGGGCAGCCAAATCTGGCTATGATGTCTTCCAAGAGGCTGATGATTACTTTGTGAGAAGTGCTCCTGGTGGGGACAGTCTCTATCCACTTGGTGAAATAATCAGTCGCAGTGAGGATCCATCTGTGCTGGCCACTTGAGGGAGGATGAATCTCTCCGATGAAGTCCAATCCCCACTGTTGAAAGGGTGCTGAAAATACTACAGGTTTTAATGGCAAAGATTTGAGCTACTGCTTCCTTGAGAATTTTTGGCATTTAATGCAAGCTCTGATTTCCCTGCAAACATTAGGAAATAAGGTGGGCCAATAATACCTAGCTCGGAGGATCTTGTGAGCTGTGGTCTTCTAGAAATGATGACCTCCACAGAGACTTTTATGGAACTCGAACATAACCTTCTGGGCCTGCTGCAGGTCCAGACACCTTAATAATACCCCTAGAGGGTCTTTCCAGTACAATGTTTGGTCAATGAGGAAATATCTGACCGCTTTAAGCTTTAAATCTCTTGCCCTACTTTTTCCCAATCCATCAGGAGGCCTCAACTCTTGCAAGAAATACAAGATATCCTTGTACCAGGCACATGCTGCTAGTGGTATGATGGTCTGAGAACTTCTACCGGATGACTCAGCTTGCTCATTGATGAAGTTGATCCCCAAAGCCTTGCAATTAGATTCAACAAGCAACTTGGCTAAACCCTGCCCTTTTATCAGCTTGGTGGGCTTGATTTCCAGATCGAACTCTAGGATCTTGGCGATCCATCTACCTCTTATTCCATCTATGTCAGGCTATATAAGAATGTCCTTCACAGAGGTTGAAGGGACATATGCAGTGATCTTTGAGTGCAAGACATAGACTATGAAAGTTTTAAGAGCCTTCACCAGGGCATAGGCCTGCTTCTCCATGATCTCGTATCGGATTTCTGCGTCTCTCAATGCCTTTCTGTAGAAAGCAATAGGCTGTTCTCGCCCTTGATCATTTTTCTGCAACAAAACTGCCGCTACTGTATCACAGGAAGCAAAAGAAAATATCAGAAAATCTTTGGAATAATTGGGACTGATTAGCACAGGTGCCTCAATCAATTCCTTCTTTATTTGGACAAAAGATTCTCTGGGCTTAGAGGTCCATTTCACATCATTCCCCTTCCTGAGCATGGATTATATCTGATTGTAACCAGAAAAGCCATCAATCATAGATATTCTAGATGCGCCAGTGACCTTCTGCAATATATGTTCCATGTTAGGCAGGGGATAATTGTCCTTCCTTGAACTTCTGTTCAGGTTCCTGAAATCGACAAAGAGTCTGATTTCTCCATTCTTCTTCCTTACTGGGACCAAATTGGCCACCCAGTCAGAGTATCTCAAGGGGACAATGATTTTGGCATCTAGAAGCTTCTTTACTTCCTTTTCCATGACAGGTAGCAACATGGGATTTATCTGTCTCAGCTTCTGCTTGAAAGGCTTAGCCTCTGCTTTCAGTGGGATCTTATGCTCAATGACTAACATGTCATATGTCTTGAGGTCTTTGTAAGTCCATGCAAACACATCAGCAAACTCCCTCAGCAACTCAGTATATTCGGCCCTCTGCTCCTCGGTCAAACTCCTTGACAGCTTTACAAACTTGGGCTCCTCTGGTGTGCCTATGTTGCAGTCTGTTGTGTCATCATCATCACCTGAAACTTTACCCTTCATTGCCACATCATTCCCATAAAAAAACCTTTCTAATGGGATTAATCCTCTCGGTATGTGGTTGCTTGGTAGCTGTATAATTTGGTGTTCAGTAATTTTATTCAAAAACTCCTCAGGGTGATGGTCATCTTCCGTGTCAGGGTCCTCATCTATGTGCAATGCCGAAAAGTCATCAACTGATTGAAGAAACTTTTCGATCTCTAAATCATCTTCAAATACCTTCCAATGCTTGACATTGTCCGGTACAGAGGGTCTGTATTTTTTTTCGACATCGGACCCGACAGTGGGCAGCGCAGGAACTTCGAGCAGACTAGCTGTGAAAGCTAAACAGTCGGCCGGGGCATTTTCTTCCCTTGGAATGTAGGAAATGTTAAAAGCCAAGAAAAAATTATTAACAAGGTCCCATACCTCATTCCTGTAGTTCCTAAGATGAGGATGCTTGGCTTGATAAACATTTTTGACCTGCTGGACAATCAGTTCCGCATCTCCAAACACAACCATCTCCTTAATTTCTATTTCCTTTGCAGCTCTTAATCCCAAAACCAGAGCTTCATACTCTGCCATGTTGTTGGTGACTTCAAATTCTAGCTTGTATGACAGAGATATGGTCTCTTGAGAAGGGGATATGAATACCACTCCGGCACCTGCACCTATACTGGAGGAAGCTCCATCAAAGAACATTTTCCAAACAGAGGTGGTTGGAGGGGGTGTCTCCTGATTAAGAATGGGCTGCTTTCTGATCTATAAAGGGGCCTCAGGGGAGTGGGTGAGCTGTAGTAAACTAGAGCCTAAATCAGTGTCCAAGGCATAGATGGGATGATTGGTAGGGTTGGCTTCATCACTGATTATGTAGGCCAGTTGGGCTTCTCTGTACAATCTCCTATGTTCCCCTCCAAAGACTGGAATGGTGGCATATGTGAGGTCCATCTGCAAGGTTCCCCCCAGTTGTTTTATCCAAGATCTTGACAACAACATGCCAAACTTGGGGGGAACATCAGCCACTACAATATCCATGACCATACTCTTCATGGGAATCTGAAATAAAGAAACTACCAGGTCCTTGATGACCCCCAAACATTGCACCCTCCTGGAGTCGAAAGAATAGAGGTCATGATAAGCTCGGGTGACTTCCAGTCCTAATTCTTCCATGACAACTTTGGGCATGAGGTTGTGAGAGGCCCCTGAATCCATCAAACAATTGTGTAGTACTTTGTCATGTATGTTCAGGGAAGTGTAGAAGGGAGGGGATGAGTCATCTCTGTCTTCTACCATGGAGCCTAGGACAACTGTTGGATTTTCATCTTGGAGGTTTATGAAGTCTATGGAAGAGCATGAGTCTTCATATTTCAAAAGGTCAGAGAAGCGCTTTTTGAATTCACCATGTTTGATTAGCTCAATGAGGGGCACATGGATTCTGATCTTTTGAATCTCATGTTCGAAATTGAAAGAAGATGTAAGCTTTGGAATTTCTCTAATTTCAGGAACATGATTTTGGACAATGGGAGAGAGGGGTTGGGCCTTCTTACCTCTATGACTGTCTGCTACCTCATTAGTAGGCTTCTCTGTTCTAGTGGACTACTTAGGAACATAAAGTGTTGCTGCCCTTTTGTCAGAGCTCAGGTTGTACCTGCCTCGACCGCCGCTAGCTTTGTCTCCCTTGCTCAATTCATTCAGCTAACTATTCATGAGAGACTCCTCGTATGCTGATTGGGTCAGATGAGTGAAAGGGGGAGTGACTTCTAAACAGTGGATTTTAGGCTCAGGCTCGTCTGTTTCCCCTCTTTCTTCATCGGTCACAAAATTGTTCTGGAAGGGAGCCTGAATTCTTTGGTCGTCTCTGTCTCTTTCCTTCTCTCTGTGCATAGCCGGAGGAGAAAAATTATTTGGTCTTCTGAAACCTGCCCTGTTCTCGGTGTTCTGAGGGCCCTTGTTCATTTGTTTCCTTTCCACTTTCAATCTCTCCATCTCTTCTTTCAGAAAGTTCATCACCTGGGTCAGCTCATTTACTTGAGGGTGGGGCAGTGATGGGCCAGAAGTTGAGGCTTCCGATTTTCCCTTTCTTCTGTCTGCATCGGCCTTGCTCCTCAATCTGTCAGCTGCTAATATGTTGGATTCCACTTCTATAGCTGCATATTTCATTTGATCTAAGGAGGTGGCTCTTCTTTCTCTCAATAAAAGACATAAATCATGGTCAAATGCACCAGCATAGGAAATCTGAGCAGGGGATTCAGAGGGATTTACCTCTGCAGGAATCTTGTTATACATCTTATTGAACCTTTTGGAGAAGTCAGAGACAGACTCTTCTTCCATTTTATTCAGAGACCCAAACTCTGTCATGTAATATATGTAATATTTCCTATATCCCCACTGCCTCAGGAAAACATTATCCAGGGATTCAATGCCAGTAATAGATC
>JASDQU010027876.1:0-29336 GCA_032191745.1 Picea mariana | reverse complement strand
AGTCCATAATGCTCCATTACACATTATTTCCAATACCTTTTTCATGTCGATGATGGGGGATACATCATGGCCCTCCTTTGATGATTATTTTTATGTCGACTCCAACACATTATTCAGGAATTAGACTTAGAAACCAGTTTAGTACCTTGGAGCTTGCATGCCTAAATGACATGTTTCTTCACTTTCAACAGTGGGCTTCCATCATTGGCCCCTGATCGAAAGAGTCTGCCGAATGTTTGACTTCAACTCATTGTTCAAGTTCGATGGATTGTACTAAGGTAACTTGGGGATCATTGACATCAATGATGATTTCCCTCACACTTGTTAATGGTATACATCAATCACTGGTAATCAAGTGGTTTCTACCATGTTCGACAACATGACATCTATTCACACGGTTAGATTCATACTAGTTCAGGAACGAGATGAATACCCTGGGTATCTGATAGGCGCCTACCACTATTATATATTCCTTACCTAGGTTGCAATGAGAGTATTTATTGATATATGTTATTACATAAATCCACTTTCTATTAGTTTGTGGCTATGTTGATATCATGTTGTAGCTCCACTGTGTATCATTCTCGTGGCTACGAATTGTTTGAGTCATGGAGGTATGGATCCACGTTGTATGTTTGGTGGTCATATCCTTAGTCAATACTATCATGGATCCACAATGTATTGGTCAATGGCCATGATTTGAGTCATTTTTTTGAGCATGGGTATGCCCTCCTCGAGGATACATATATATTGTTTATTGATTGGTTGCACATTTTGACAGGCTCTTCTTCTCCAATTCCTTGGTACACATCATCATTAGTAAAAAAATTCAACCATTCACTTATTTCCCGACCTTGCACTTTAGGGGGTAATCTGTTACACGAAAAATTTTCACACTACCTAGTGTCGTACTAAGTGTCGCACTTTCATCACTATGTTGTTTAGTGTTGCACTTATGTACAGTTTCATTGTTAAGTGTTTTAATATCAAAATGACACTTTCATAAGTGTCGCATTCATGTTTTACCAACTTAAACACTATAGGACAATATTTTGTCACTTCCCTAGTCAAGAGAAAGAAGAGAACATCATTTTCTAAAGGTCGAACATATAATTTTTACCCTAAGTTTGACTTGGTTGGAAGGGTGATGCTCCCCTACCCATATTTAGGGGGCGTCAGTCCCTGGGTGACACTCCCTAGACCACTGTCAAGGGGCATTAGTGATTCCATGTCTCAAGATTTGGGGGAGCGTCAGTTAGTTGTGCCTAATTTGACCTTTATCTAAGGGACATCTCCAAGTATCTTTATATGGTTATGGATGACTAATGACGCATAGCCTCGAGTCACTCAACTTCCCTTCCATTATGAGGTTCCAAATCCTAACTTAGGGAGAAAATATATCAACCTTCCCTTCATTTTCTAATGGCGGTTGAGATTTCCAAAGCCTATATAAGCAGGGCCATCCATGGGGGAAATGGAGTTGAATTCTATAAGATGTGGAAATTTTGATCTTAAGAGAAACTATGGAATACATGTGTGTGCATCCAAGGGCTGGATGAAAGAAGGCTTGGAAGACTGGCGCCATCATCCATATGTAATTTTTCACTTATGATGAATAAACTTGGCTTTTTCCTTTCAATTGTTGTTTGTGCATTTGTATAATTCTTACATCAAATCAAGCTTAGATAGATTAGTCTTTTCCTAACAAGATCTAGTAGAAAGTAGATTTGTTTGTCTCTTATTCTTCCAGGTTCCTTTGATCATCGAGAAGCTTGGAGCAGTGAGGTCGAGGTTTTGAAGCAGTGAGGGCAAATGTCGAACTTAAGGTTAGTCTAAATCTCTCCTTATATCTATAGGATTAAAATATTAATCTAAAAGGAAGTCAATCACCACTTGTTTTGAATTTGTCTTAGGTTATGTTTTTAGTCTAAGGAGAATTCAACATGTCCGCAGGGTTAATTTATCACAATAGAAGGTATTGAACAAAATGTTTCGTCTTTGTACTGTAGATAAACCTTTCAATCTTGCGGAAGTAGACATGTTCCTAGCATCCCAGGTAGGCAGTGCCAATATTTTGAGAGAATTTATGCTAGTGTTTGCAAATATGTCAAGCGACCTTTCAACAATTGACATAAATTTGCTACAAGACCCATACCGAGAATTTTCATGGTTGTTCATGCATGTAGTTGGGAAGTATTTGACTTCACAAATACCTAGGTTAGCAGTGTATACACTATACTTTAAATTTCATAGGGATGCCATCTTTGACTGGGCACAGGTGATATCAAATGAACTTTGATTTCAATTAGGAAATTACTTAAGGGTTCAAAGTTTTTATATGGTCCCATATCTGGTGTTCACAATTGTTTATTGCAATGTATTTGATAGTATCCCTATTAAAGATAATGTAAATACACAAAAGAAACCAATCCAATTCTAGCACCCAGTGTTATCTAAATGTAAAGCAAGATTAAATTTTTATATTGTTCAAGATGGTTTTGTTAAACAGTTCAGACACATGTTGGTTGGGACAGATCCCAGGAGATTAACTCAGAAAGCTGAGCAATTTTTGAACGGAAAGGGCATTTACATTCAAGATCAAAATCATACATAAATACAATTGTATGGTTGCCAAGAAAATCCCTTTCTATTGCATATGTTTGTCTGTGATAGATATTTTGTCACTGAAGTTTTCCACCAGTATAAAACCTGGTGCATTAAATTTGACAAGAAAAGAAAAAAACAGTTCATTAAATTTCCTTTTCAAGTTGCAAACACAATGGTCAGGAATCTATCCCATCTGAAAGAAGTCTCAGAAACACTTAGTGCATTTGATCTAGAAGAAGCACGACCTCTGGTTGGTTTCGACCCCTTGGGTTTTTTTTCCCAATACTTAAAATCCATAAGGTACAATACTCTGTTCACAAGATTTGACAAGGAAAATGGTGACAATCCCTACCCCAAAAAGGACACTATTGGATGCAACTAGGACTTGTGAATAGAAATAAGATCAAATACCAAAAATCAAGGAAAAACAAGACAAATGGGCAAAAGAAACACCAATGTCCAATCTTTCTCCAATCCTAGGAAATGTAAGAGCTCTTGCTCTGGACAAAGAACACAATGGAACAATCTAAATAAAGAAGAGAGTAATGATGCGTGTGTTGGAGGTGATGTCGAAGAGAAACCACACCATGTGAATATTAAATGGGCACATGCACTCTCACAACAAAAAATAAAATGTACCCTAAACATAGATAATTCCAAAGATTCAGGAAGCCTAGGAACTCCAAGAAGTCCAGTAGGTGTTCACGATATTCAGATCGACAATATAGAGCTACCTGGATGGATAGCACAAAGAAATGCAGAAAACAAGCAACTTACACAGGAGCTTGCAAGAGAAGAACCAATGTTATTTGAGCAGCAATCCTTAACATTGCACAACACTCAATACAACAAGAAGCGAAGGAAACTGCACCTAGAAAAGGTTTGTCTTAAAAACCGAAAGGTCATTCACTGATCAAGTGATGACCTAGATGTTGTAGTATTTGGACTATTTTCACTCATGAAACTGCATCAATGCACAGGATATTCCCTTTTTCGATTCCATTTTCGAATAGGAGGTATAGACTATTAGATTGAAAAAGAGAATAAGTGAGCTTGAGGAAGCATTGTCTCTGAAGCCACTCTTTGCTAAGCCATTGGCCATACTTCCAATAGAGTAGGCCCCTACAAGTACTCCCAGAACCTCAAATCCAATGACAAAAGAACTTCAATTGTTGAATGGAATTAGAGGCTATGTTGTTGAAAACATTAACAAAACACTGGACATAACCAGACATGCATGGGAGCTCAGTATCACTCTACGTAATCTTTCAAAAAGGATTACAAATTTTACTGAACATTTGCGAAAATATTTGGAGCATGATCAAGCCTATTATCAAAACGAGGTGAGTACTTTCCTCGCACGAGTCACTAGTATGAATGAGTATCAAAGAAGACAAAAACTTGCCCTCATACGAAAGGATAAAACAAATAAAGGTAGGTTGGGAAGCATGAATAAATGTATTGAAAGGTGCAATAGTTGTTTGTGAAAACATCCATGGAAAAAGAGAAGATTCCAATTTAAAATCAATTGCTACTATGAAGGAGTTGCATGGCCCACATTTTTTCAGGAATTTAACCATAATCACAAAATAAGAGTTTGATATTGAATTAGACACAATGAGAACTAGATTGGCTAATGACTTCAACAGTCTCAAGGAATTTGATGATGAGGAACTAAAACAGTTGCTTGTTACATTTGTCAACAACAATGAATACCACTCCTCGGTCATCGAACAAGTCCAGCTGGAATGCAAAGAAGTGGAAAAACATATTTTCTCTCTTCGAGTAAAGCAAGAAATAACTATCGGGACAGATTCTGGAGAAAAAAACCATTTCATATAACTCTTAGACAACACCATTATTTATCATGCAAATTGCATCACTGATGAGGTCAAGGAAAATTTTAGGGGCTAAATTTCATCGATGGGTTAATTTTTCATGCTTTTTCCCAAAAAATAATTTGCCAATTTCCGTTTTTTCAAAAAACGATTTTTCCAATTTCTTTAAAAAATATTGTCAAACATTTTATAGTTTGCATATTAAGGAATACTAAGATTCGCTCAGATTTCTACATTTTGAGATAAATTTCCATCCCTAAAAGTATCCCTGATTAGGATCGACATTATTGAAAAATTGGAAATTTTGACTTGCAAATTGTGAGAAACCACCAAGATGGGCAATATGGATCAACAACACAAGTGTCCATGCTAGATTCTATTGATTGTACAATGCATATGCCACTGCGCACCCCCAGAACACTTGGTTGTGTGGGAGATATCTGTGTGCCGAAGATATATCTCCATTGAAGGTACAACTTTGCGAAAGATATATATCTCCAACACTTTACTTATTTACAAAGTTTTCCTCAACATTGAACAATTTACCTTTTTTCCTATTTTTTAACAAAATGTTTTTGCTACAAAGACTGTTATCACCAAAATTGTGATAAATGAGTCAGCTATCAACCAAATTATACTGTTGCTCAAAATCCGGCTTGCAGAGTTGTGAAGTGCAAGAGTGTAGGAAGATGACTATTATGAATTATCCGCACAAGGGTTCAAATTACACTAGATCTTGGTTGTGTGAAAGATATGATTGTACGTACGTGGGAAGGATATATTTGTTGAGACGATGTCTTTGTTCCCAACAAATATGTGTCTGGTAGATATATATGTTTAACAATAATTTTTTAGTTAAGCATATGCATAAAATCATTTTGTGAACTATTAATAGTGAAGTGCAAGAGCACGAGAGCATGAGTGGTATCAATTATCCGTAGAAGGCTTCAAATTAGACTTAGTCTTCATTGTGCAAATGATATGAAGGTGCAGACGTCTAGATGATATGCCTTGCTTTCCACAATTCTAAAGTGTGCATATAAATTTGCATTGGTTCTTATCGATCCTAATCTGCAAACACTTTATATTGTTTACGACATATGTTAATCTCCCTATTGAGCATTTACCTTATTAGTCCATGTCGTAAGCATCCAACTATAGCAATCAGTTTTGTGGTCATCGCAATTTTGTTCTTGCGTTTATCAAACAAAATTGGCTCTTTTACATATTAAACTGGATCAATGTCTTTGTTCATGGCTAATGATTGGTCCTTCAAAACAAAATCTTTTGGTGGGACCGACTCTGCCAATTTAGTAGGCAATTTAATTCCACACGTTTAACGGATTGTTGGAACTTGTGCATGTACGATTGTGGAACTGGTACATGTACGGGTTCGGAACCAGTGCATGTACAAGTCACAAAGTGGTGCATATACGAGTCCAAACTATATGCTTGCGTTGAAGATGTATAGTTAACTTTATTGCTGAAGATATATATATATATATATATATATATATATATATATATATATATAGTCCAAACAGATATAGCTTCCACACCTCTGCGTAGGTATATCCCCGCACAACTATACTATAAATATATAGTCCGCACAGATATAGCTTATGCACCTCCGCACAGGCATATCCCTGCACAACGAACACCTAGTAAATAAAACACATCTTCAGTACAGACATATAGTCTGCACACATATAGCTTCCAACATTTCCGCACAGATATATCCCCGCACAACGAACACTTAGTAAATAAAATACATAAAAAACAATATAATTATTTATTACAACTGGTGCATCTAGTTTTTTCGATTTCATTGTCATGTCTAATTCAAATTACAAAGTATATTTATTGTCATGTCTTATCATTCTCTTCTTGCATAAACAATAATGTTATTGGTCTTTATTTTATGTATTGTTTAATTATCACCTCTTGACAAAAACTATTAATTGTTTATACATTTCATTATTCAACTTGTATTTCCAAACTACTTGACAAGTACTATGTTACCATACAACTCTTATTTATTTATTTTCAAATAATTGAAAACAAAACCTAAAGTTATGGTGACTTATATATATATATATATATATATAATTTCATCATTTTTCAAACCGACGGTTTTTATCAGGTGGCGGTTGACCCTCCAAAGCTATCACTCTTTAAGATGTAAGAAAGATTTTCAAGCCTTTTTCCTTCTCAATATACTCGAAATCTGTGGGATAAAATATAATTTTATTCGTTAGGGTTTAATGCACGAAGCCACCACGCACCCTTATATCGCTGGGATTTATTTATTTTTCATTTTGGAACGGCTCGCGTCACGCGTGAGAAAAAGCAAATAGTAATAGAATATTTATTAAACCTATCAATTTATATACTTGAAATGCTTTTCAGGGTAGCTGAGATGGCCGAGTTGGCCTAAGGCGCCAGATTAAGGTTCTGGTCCGAAAGGGCGTGGGTTCAAATCCCACTCTCAACAAAGCAAATAAAGTTTAGTATTTATACTTTTGATTGTTATTTTTACTGATATGATATTTCACAGCTCAACCAATCAGGATGGAGGCGCCAGACCCTAGTTCTGCTCCTCATTTGCAGGCGTGGGATTCTGACATTTAACTTTATAGTAGTTAATTTTCTATTCTTTTTGTACCAAAGTAGTAGCAGGTAAAACTGTTTATGATTGGGCATTTGGTCTAGTGGTATGATTCTCGCTTAGGGTGCGAGAGGTCCCGAGTTCAATTCTCGGAATGCCCCAATTATACGTGATGCCTGTTAGCTTTTTGTTTGTCCGCGTGGAGGTTATCCACCAGCTCTTCCTGTGTAGGCGAGAAAATTGGGAACTAATAAAATATGTTGGACCTAAATTTAAGTTGGTGATCAATCTCTTACCACCATTTGTAGGGTTTCAAACATTTCATTCAGAAACTCCTTGTCCAGATCAACAATCCACCCTTTTTGTGTGGGAAAGAAAAATAATCCCATCATTAAAAACTTAATATAAATTTTACAATAATTTATAAAATGTAGGGTTTCAAACATTTCATTCAGAAACTCCTTGTCCAGATCAACAATCCACCCTTTTTGTGTGGGAAAGAAAAATAATCCCATCATTAAAAACTTAATATAAATTTTACAATAATTTATAAAAATAAATTAACAATAGATTTTTTTTTTAAATAGATTGTGATTTTTTTGTCTGATATATAGATTTTACGATAATTTATAAAAAAAAAAATTAAAAATAGATTGTGATAGATTTTACACTAATTTATAAAAAAAATATTTAACAATATTTTTTTGTAAATAGATTGTGATTTTTTCAATGAATCTATGATATATAGATTTTATAATAATTTATAAAAAAAAATAATTCAACAATAGATTTTTTTGTAAATAGATTGTGATTTTTCTTCTGGGTCTATGATATGTTTTTATAGCATGGTTACCAAATTTGACTAAATCAATGAAATAAATTTGAAAATTGGTCAATTTGTTCAATTTGGCCAAATTAGATTCGTTGTAGAGGGATCACAACAATTCAAATTCAATCGGTGCTTCCCTAGGTCCTGATGTTATGGACTCCTCAACAAGTGGTTCTTTCTACAATATGTGTGACGTTCTCCCCAACTTTTTTAGTAACTTAGAGAATTTCTAGCTTAGATGCATGGGGTGCATCGCCTACTTGGCAACCTGTAGGACTCCCACTCAAAAGGAAGGAAGTGGTGTAGTGATTTCATGCCATTAAAGAATGTATAAAATACGAGGAGAGCAGTGATATCAATCTAAGAACACCATGACATGTTTTAAAAACCAAATGGAGCATATGTAGCATTCTAGTAGATAGAGGGGAAGTCAATAGGATTAAAAGAACAAACAATTCTCGATGTTGAATCACTCGATTCATTAGTGCAATTGAGAGTTAATAGAAAAAAATATATATTAAAAAGGTCAAAGTTATGTACTAATTCAGATTGTTTTGGTAATTCTATATCTAACTGTAACCAAAAGAAGAATTACTACTACAGAGAAAATATATTAGGAATCTCCTTGTTTTTTAAGATTATTTGTATTGAATGCCCCTAAATGGAAGCAAAAATGATGGGTTGTGCATGTATCTTTGGATCTTGTAAATACTAACAAATTCTGGTGAAGTATACTAGTGAATTTTGACAAAACAAATTCAAATCGAAAAAATTTCACTTTATTTTTTTCGTATCATATCGAATTCAAATCCAAATTTGAGTTCAAACTTGATAACTATGTTTTATAGAGCTTTGGATAACTATCGACTGGAGTTCCACAACAAGCATTGTATAAACCAAAGCAAGATGAATCACAAAAATGTGGTCACCTATGATCTTTGTATAAAAGGTATCGTTATGATTCAACTATAGTTAACATCATCTTCCCAATATTTCTACTTATTTGACATCTTTGTTTGGATCAAATTATGTCCCCAATGTTTTTATTTATTTTATTTCTATCTAGACCAATGTTTCTATTTATTTTATCTCTATCCAGATCAAACCCAATCCCTTGTGTTTTGTTTTCTTGACATATTTTTTAATCATCCTTTCTTAATCAAATTGAGTTATATAAATTAACTCCTAAAATTATTGTTTATTAATCATGCCATTTACTTAATTCTTCTTTTCTAAATATTTTTGTAGACATGAATAACCATAAAGGTCAAATTACATTCTCTTCCATGAGATGCTAAAGAGATTTTCATTCCTTGAAAAGATGATTTACATATTTATAAGTCCACTTCTCTTATTTACTTCTAAATAAGTGCTTTCTTGGCTTCTACTTGTGATAAGAATCACTAACTAGTGGGATCTTACAATACACATAGGTCCCGCAATGTTTACCACTTACAAAATGAAAGAATATCTTATATACAACTAAATGATTGTTTCGAATGGAGAGCTTATCAACTACTTTCCAAGAATTTCTATCCACTTACACGATTACATCCACATCTTGGGGACCCCTGTCACATTTTCCATGAGTACAACTATCTTCACATGATGTTGTGAGATCATAATAAAGTATTGGGACCCATTGAGCATCTTCTTGTACTATGTTTTTTTTTTTATATTCACAGCAAAAAAAATTCATATTTTGGGTCTTTGGACATATTTAGATTTGGACAGGTAAGTGGTGTTATATAAATGTTTCTTTCTTTGGTGGAAGTTGGTTTGAATGGTGTCAGCATAGCGACTTTGTATACTTTGGGACCACCATATTGGGGTGATTTCTAATACTTTTCTATGGGGTGTTTTTTAATATTATTTAGAGATATAAGTATCTAGTTATTTATTAAGACATATTAAGACATTTGATGTGATTTTTACTTATTCATCTTCATGACTGATATATATTGTAATAAAATCAAGAAAAGTTGTATAGATTTCAAAAAAGGTATGTCATAACGTTAGGGATTTTTGTTCAATTTCGCTCAAAATTGGGATTTTCGTGAGACTAGGCACTCAAAGGTTTGTGACACTAACTTGCTTTAGTCATGGGGTTTGACTAACCTATGTCTACTTGCAACTAGATTATTCCTCTTCACCTAGAGTTTTTCCATAACTACGCTCTAAGATATCAACATTAGCACTTATACAAGTTTCTAACGCAAAGGTCCTATGCCCAATCACGACCTTAAAACATCCCAAACATTACAACATGCAACTCAACACCTAGCCAAATACCTCAACACTTAGCCAAATTAGATGTTGCAAGAAACAACAACATCCCAACAAAGAAACCACGCGAGTCTTTCACTCTGTATTTTTACAGTCTTTGTACATTTTCACTCATTAATAGAAAATTGTGTATTACTATATCTTTGTGTTTATGGTTGCATCTTTGATACATTTCTGTTATATTATTGGATATCTGAGATATCTCTGTACATTGCTTTATTATATCTCCGCTCTCATTTCGTGCCGAAAATAATCCAGATCATAGCTAAATACCTCAACACTTAGCCAAATTAGACGTTGCAAGAAACAACAACATCCCAACAAAGAAACCACTACATAGAATGTTATGGTAGCACTCAAGGAGGATGCCTAAACTTTATTGAAGAATATACGATACAACAACAAGAGTTCAAAAGGGGAGCTCGACCACTACTGCAACTCTTTTATAAAAGTACAAATAATCTAAGGCACACCTACCTCAGTGCCACTCCCCTTCCACAAACCAACCCCTAAAGCACCCATATGTTTTCCTCTAAAAGCACCTATCCTTCAATAAAAAACTTTGAACTACTCTACCACACCTTAGATTCTTGCCAAGTCTCTTGCTTGAACTCTTCCAAGGTCACCATGCACACTGCTCCAAGAACACATTAAACTCATGTTTCCTACCCAACCTTAGTAAACCCCAAGATTTATTTCTTTCTTAAGCTCTGCCTTAGATACGCTTGCCAAATCCAAATGTCTTCATCACTCCATGATCCCCTGCCTAAGTACCTCACAACATGCACTTTAAATATGAGTGGTGTACAATTGTTTTTCCCCTCACTAAGGTGTCCTACTACCAACTTAAAGATAAAGTGGACCTGCGACCCTTATGATACCTACTTGACTATTAGGCAGTTGCAACCATCTCCACAAATGTTGTCAAGGCACTCCTACCTTGTACCATGTGGTCATGCCACTTCAACTTGCATGGTGTACTTCATGGGTTTCACCCATTAACTAAACTTTCCTTAAAACGAGCCACAACACCTTCAACAATGTCTAGCTCCTCAAGTCATGTCACTGAATCCTTAAGGTGTGGGCATGCACCTCAACACCACACCCAAAACGTTGTCAACAGCCCAACATATAAGTGCCCAACCTATTGTCAATGGTAAGACATGTGGACCCAAGTCATCTTTGGGACTATAACCAAGTCACAAAGTATGCCTTACTCCAAGGTCGTGCCAACCCTAAGTTTCTTCCATGCTTGGGCAGCTCCTCTATAAAGAACTATGGAAACCCTTAACAAATTCATCAACTTGGATCCATACAACAACCCCAAATATTCTCCAACTTCTTTATTCCATATAAATTGTCTACTAACATTTCTCTATCCAGCATCCATATGCTTTCTACTAAGGTGTGGCATCATGCTCTACAACCTATAACCACCAAACACACACATGGCACTGAAGAAACAATTCCTTTCCATTGCGCTACATTCCATTCACCCAAGTGGCTCCATGTGCCAAGTGCCCAAGTGCCCAAGTTTCCAGTGCTCCGTGTTGCATTGTGCCTATGTATTCCAAAGCGTTTGGGGTGGAAAGTCACCTAAGTCTCCTTGGAAACCCAAGGGCCTAACATCCTCCCATGCTCAATGTTGTTGTCATCCCAACAACATCTCCATGAACTTGCTGCTTGTGTCGACTAGTTTGTTTCTCAACTCACCATCCATTTGCAACTTGGACTTCTTCCAACTACTTCACAGTTCCAAATCCATCGTCATCATGCCTTCAACTATGCATGTCCATCCTTCAGTGCACCCTAATAGCTCATGCTTCTTAATAAGTTGGGTCATGACTCCAACTCTCCATTCAAAACCTGTGAAAG
Organism: Picea mariana; assembly: GCA_032191745.1. Taxonomy (NCBI): domain Eukaryota; kingdom Viridiplantae; phylum Streptophyta; class Pinopsida; order Pinales; family Pinaceae; genus Picea; species Picea mariana. The sequence goes on along the minus strand of JASDQU010027876.1, from coordinate 17,293 downwards.
TGCACAAACATGTGTTTCATATTCAAATGATCCTACTCTGGTTCTGTTAAATCTCATTTTGGATGTGATGTGTTTTTAGCAAACCCAAGTGCCTCCTATAATTCTACGCAACTTTCACACCGAACTAGGCACCCAAGGGTGCCTTAGGCTCCACCGTACACTCTGCAACAATGAGTCATCTTCAAGCTTCATCGAGTGGAAAGGAGTAGGCAAGTGGATAACAATGCTACTACCCACAATGGCATTATAAATCATTCCCTCCTAGGAGTCTCCAACTCGTTCTCCAAAATTTCCTAAGTTCAACAAACCATCTTCAAAACCTTCACTTATGCTCTCATATTCAAGAAAATTTCTATTGACTTCTAGGTCTTCTTGATAGTTTGCATGCTCAAGTTCATCCAAGGAACAAGTTACATCCTTCACATATACTTCATAAAAAGATAAGGCTCGATAATCCTCCTTGCCTTGGCTGCCAACCAAGTTCACACCTTGCCAATCAAATGTGCCATCGATGTGTTTCTCCGATGAACTCAATTTTTTTCTTAAGTATGGACTATCTTGCTTCTTCATGCAGTCATCCCTGAGTATGGAGAACGCAATAAGGGAATATTTTGTCATAACTTCCAATGCTTTGTGCATATCTCCCTTTTCCAAAGACCACCCAAGACCTCCATCCAAGGCCTTCTTAGACTCCTCCAAACATTTTTCATCTTCTTCTATAGGTCATGTTGCCCCATGATGGGTTCCAAGTATAGTGCACATGGTAGTGATATCTACAATTGCACCCAACTGCCTCTCCATAGTCATACCATGATGGAGCTTGGAATCAACAATATTCAACATTTGATCAAGGTGGAGTACTAGTTCCTTATGTACCTTTCTTATAAACTCTTTCCACTAAACAACTTCTAAGTCCTCCAACAATGCCACGATAAAACCAATTGTTCCACCTCACTCACCAAGATACCAGTTGACTCCTTTAACTAAGCCAACCACCTTGTTGACACTTGAGATTACTACCTTGAATGTGAACCACCTTGGTTCCAATTGCAAACCAAGTCCACTAGTTTCTTCTTTCATCATCTTTCCTAGACTTGCTATCAAGGAACCCAAAACCTCTATCATTGCCTATGAAGTCTAATTCCCTTGGTATTCATCCAATGTCACAATTTCTTATGGGTAAAATTTAAGATGATGGTTTTTTCCATACAAGAAATATGCAACAGACATACCTTTAATTGGTCTTTTCTATATTGTTATGATGTTCTCCACAGAATTGCAAGACATCCTCCTAGGCTATGATCATGCCTTTTCTAGGTCTTTATAAGCATGTAACTTGGGGGACAAGGAGTCTACCTTCAAGTAAACTTCCTATGAGACCCTTCGACACTGTTATACAACATCCATGATTTCTCTAACCAACTATCCAAAATTTACAATCTAGCCTCCTTCTCCAACTAACTCTTCTTTTACATCCATCATGATTTCTTTGTGTTTTAAGCAACACATGGTTCACGATTGTTAATGTGAGATTCTACCTACACTTCTAAAGAACCCCTACTGAGTCATTTTCACAAGGAAAACCATGCAACTCCAAGAATCAATCCTTTGTCGCTTCAACTTGTTGCATCGATTCTATATCTCTAAGAATACTACCATCACACAAATTTCCCTTTACAACTCTACCACTATTTCACTTTGGAATGCTATCTTCTAGGGAAACATCAAAGGAAGGTTTTCAACCAAAACCCACTTGGTTTGTGCAAGATTGAAATACAGGGAATTATTATCACTGTGAAGTCTCTCCACTACTGCATGGACTTAGTCACTTTTCAAGAGTGAGTCTCCTTGTAGGCACTAGTCGTGGGAAACAATGCTCTCATTCCACCTAAAACATAGGATGACTTACCTCAATCTTCTACACTTAACTCCAACAATACTTCAAGGAAAGGAACATTCTAGACATTTTGTAGTGCCCAACTCCTCTAAGGCACTGTGCTACTTCAACATCACTATCACACCTGAACTAAAACCTTTTGTCTCTTCCAAGTCATGTTGAAGAGAAACTTATTGTCTTCAAGCCTTCAATCATTGCTCAATGTTCCACCTGAAAATAATCAATAAATAATTTACCATGTTTTGTTTGGAATGATCCGTCCATGTTTCCTACTGCAACCAGGCACCAAATATGTGTCTATTCACTCATTGTCTTCAAGCCAACTCTTCACAACCATCTGCCAAACTTGTCACCAAAACCTTTTGTTTCTTCCAAGACATGGTGAAGAGTTCTTGAACTAGCTCTAGCACCATTTTTCATGGGGCTAGACTTTTCATTTCCCTTGACCATCCCATACTTCTCAAGAAGGCCATCCATAGTGTGACACCCACATGAACTTGCTAGTTGGGCATAAACATCAACCGCTTGTATCACCTAGACTATGCCTAACCGACATGCCTTGTTCAAGCCCAAGCTAGGCACCTTAAAGTGAGAAAAATTTCGAAATTCTCATTTAACCATGGTTGATGTCACATCATTACCACCCAACCATAGAAAAACTTCTATCACCTTCCCCGAGCCAGTCACACTTGAACAATTAACTATCCATTGTAGAAACATGTTGTTATCCATTTGGACCAACCCGTGATAGCCCTCTAAATATTGGGTACCTAGTGGCAATGAGCATTCAAATACCTTCAATGCACTCATCAATAATATTGTCTTTCCACAAATAACACACTATCCACCAAATTGCTAGATCGTTTCATCCTTCATCGAGCTTCCATTGTGATTTCTCGTTGGTTGCCCTCCCCTACTAGGTTAGACATATATGATCCTCCTACTCTACATCAAACTAGTACACCATCCTAAGTGTCTCACCAATCACCATGAGTCGGTCACCAATGATACCAAACATATAGACTCACTACACATCCTTAGCTAAGTTTTCCAACATGCCATGGCATGCCATAGTGGCACCTCAAGTAAGGTCCTTACATTCTCACCTATTTGAATTGTTGACATCATCATCAATGCAACTCCATCAAATTCTATAAAGAAAGAGGTGTTGGTGAGTGAAGAGGCACTTTCATAATTACCACATTCGAAGGTGGCTCTGATACCAAACATCACAACCCTAGGGATTTTCACCCAATTTTTCACGCAAACTTGGGGTTTCCAAATACTAGGCACCCTAAGGCATGTGACATTGCCTTGATTTGGTCATAGGAGCTTGAAAAAACTACACCTAGTTGCAACCGAACTACACCTATTCAATTGGATTCTACCCATAACTATGCTTTAATATACCAACATTATCACTTATACAAGTTTCTAACACAAAGGTCATATGCCCAACTATGGCCTAAAAACATCCCAAGCAATATAACATGCAACTCAATGCCCAGCCAAATACTTCAACACTAAGACACATTACACATCGCAAGGAACGACACCATCCCAAAAAAGAAACATATGCATAGGATGTTAAGGTGGCACCTAAGGCAAGTGCCTAAAATTTATTGAAGAATGTATGATACAACAATAAGAGTACAAAAGGGGATCCCAAGCACTACTAGCAACTATTTCACAGAAGCACAAATAATCTAAGATGTGTATGCCTTAGTGCCAATCCACTTGAACTAATCTAGATTGTATAGATAAAACAATGTAAGGTGGGAATATGAATGGAAACACACACACACATACATACACAAATATTGTAGGGAGCACAATAATACAATGAGAACCAAATTCTATTAATAAATGAAATAGGAAAAGACTGTGAAATGCAAAGTAATACAAACTAGCTAGAATGGTGCTAGCTTATCTCTAAAGAGAAAGGTGTCGGATACATTCATTCACAAGAAGGAATTATAAGAGACCTAAAATATCCTTTTAACATAAAGTATGAAACCCTAAGAGGCAAAAACCCTAGCCTTGGGAGATGAAGTATCAAAATGATTGCAGGCCCCGAGGTGGCTAGTTGATACGTCAACTTGATGGAGGTGAAAATTTTGCATACAATATTCGTTTGCGATGCACAGTAGCTCATTGGAAAACTCTAATTGATAAGTACAATGTTGGTAGGCCTAGAAATTCCATGGAAACTTGAAGCCCATGAATGGCCAAAAAACATTGTTTAAGGCCTCAAAACAACCTCATAAGTTTAGGACCTGAAAAACTGTAGATAAAAAAGTTGTCAAGATCGAGAACCATGTTCAACCAGTGGAAGTAGTCAGTGGCCAACGATGTCCACCAGGATTAGTCCTCCCCCCTTAGGAATCAATGATCCCCATTGCATCAAGTTCCCACATTAAACAGGGAAACTTTTGTCGAATTTGACTCCTCGCCAACCACTTGCCTTGGTGAATAAGTTGGCATGCTTTGACAACCCAATATAGTTGTATGTTCTACTGGTGGGTTCCCTTTGTCTTGGTGTCCATGATCTGATCCATTGTATCATGCTCAATGCAGTCATAATTGAGTCATGTAGGGGCCAAATACTCAACCACCTCTAAGTTGTCCAATAGGGGTGGAAAATATGGTCGAAGCAATTTCACTTTAAATACTAGGTCCAAGCCAATGAAAGGGGGAATACTCAATGTTGACATAGGGGCAGACCCAGGGTTCAACACTTCAACATCGTACCAACAAAACCCTAACTATCAGCCCTTTCGAAAACACCTACAAAGCATATGAAGTCTCACCCGAGGTAGAGGTAGGGGGGCTTGTAGGACTCAAGTGTCTACAATTGAGCTGGGACATAGATCTGTGATTACAATACTTGAAAAAGAACTTATCCAATAATATGCATTATTTCTTAAACATTATTCACATCACAGGTTAAACCCTTAATACAGATCAACGCAGTAATAATCAAGATTAAGCACATCCAATCATTTAGCACATATCATCCATAGATCTAGCATTAATCATACATAAGCACTAGACATCCATATATATATATATATATATATATATATATATATATATATAGATATATATATATATATATATGTCATACATCAAGATCAATGCACTAAGCAGATAAATACATAAACAATATGAACAACATTGCACAAAGCACATCAACACAGGATATGCATGGTTCACCCCAGTCTGGAGCTACGTCCACCAACTCTTCTTCTTCTTTATTAGTCTTCGATCTCCTTACATTCATCTTCTCCTATGCACAAAGCCACAGAGCTCATCTTCGCACTAGACAGGTGATCTACGCACAACGTACTAGATCCACCTTCCTCAAAATCAAGTCAAGGCACAAAGCCTTACATACACTGTCTGTGCACCAAGCAACTTACATTCTCTTGCACTAAGCCAATTACAAGTCTTTGCACATATCTAACACTTACACACCTTCTTACATTGCTTAGTTATCTATTTATACATTTACAATGAGGCCTAAACATGGGTAAACCCATGGGTTGACTTCCCATACCTGTTACATAAACCCTAAAAACCCAAAAGTCTCGCAAAACGAGTGAGATCCCGTGATCTCAGCTCCGCCTGGATGCTCCATCTTCGACCAGCCTCTCGAAGTCCCAAAAATGGTCAAACACGACCAATATTTCCTCAAAACTTGGTCAAGGGCCAATAGGCCCCCAACACTCACCTGTGACTCGTCCCGAGTCACTCGGATCTAGGCATGGATACTTCAAAGGCCTCGAGCTGCCTTGACTTGCTGCTTCAGTAGAGCCTCCTGCTCGGCGAACTCCTGAATTACTTGCTCAGTAACAGGCCCTTCTAGGCATTGTTCCACTATCGCAACCAATTGGTCTAGCTGTGATCCTTGTCCTTCAACTTCTTCAAAAATGATATAGGCTTCGCCCTGCACCAACTAGAGTCTTTGTGTCACTTCCATAACCTTGCTCTGGATAGTAGTAACCTATTGTTGGACTACACGTTGCTCCTGCGACCTCTTCATTTTCTCAATGGAAGTAAGAAACTTCAATTGTGCTTGTGCGGTGGGCGCTTGTTGCTTCGCCTCCTGGAGTTGTGCCTCCAGTTTCCTTAGCTCTGGATCCTCTACAAGACACTCATAGGTCTACATACGTCGATCACTCAGTTTCTTACACTCTGAGGAAAGTTCCCTAATTATTTATACTGCATTCTTGGCAGCTTCTTCCCTCCGATCGCACAATTCTTGCAGAGTGCTTGGAACTTCTTGGATCTCTAGCTCCATTACCCTTACTTGAAGCTGGTGAATGGCGTCAATGAGCTTCCCAACTTCTATCTTGGCTGAATCTTCTTCCTCCTGTGCCAAACCCGGCATAGAGTGAAGTGATTTAGTGACTGCCTCTTTAACCCCAATCTGCTCCGTGAGCAGTTGGTATTTCTCTTTCTAGATTTTCTTTTTTTCCTCCTCAAACATCGCTCTAAGTTCATCTTTCTCTTTCTGCATAGCTCAAAGTTGTTCTAGGACCTCCTCCTTTTCTTTCTTTAAGACCTCTGTGTACTGCTCCTTTTCTTCTTGGGCTCAATGAAGTTGAGTCTCGATTGCATCTACTAGCCTTCGTAATTGGGTTGGCTCATCCCCCAATTCTACACTTTCTTCTGAAGAAGGCATAGTAGGCACTACGCGGCTCAAATGGATGGCTTGATGTATGTCTCTGAGCTCCTTCTCTATTCTTTCATACGGTGTTTCTTGCTTCGCTTCATGTCTCTGCAGGATATCCTCTGAGGTGTCTTCTAAAGTTGTGATGATGAGTTGGATATCATCCACTGTGAGCACATTTTGCAACTGGGGCTTATTAGCTCGGGTCTTCTTCTGTGTTGATGGTTTCTACGGGGAAACCTTCATTTTATTCGATGTCTTGGCCTCTGTAAGGGGATCCTTTGGTGGTGTCACTTCACCTTTATCTTGCTTGTCAGAGAGTTTTTCATCTTCGACTAGTACAAAGAATTTTGTTGGCCATTCCTTAGTGATCTCTTCCATGTATTCCTCAGTCAACTTATAATAAGATTGAAACTCCTCCTTACTTTCATCTATGCGCGTGGTGATGTATATGAAGTGTCAATTTGTGTAGAACTTCACTAGCAGCCTTTATTGATGCAAAGTATTTGGGGTCATCCGGGGGAATTATTCAATGGCACGCTTCAGTTGTAGGTAGTAAGCGTGGAACACTGCATTTGATTTCCACTGCTTAGCCATATCACTCGTGTACCACAAGGTGGAGAACCCTACGACCAATGGCTCTGATGGCTCAACTTCAGGGAATGTCACTCCTTCTGGAATCTGCCAGGCGACAAATGCAATTAAAATCAGTAACCAACTGAAGTGAAACTTGTACCCTTGGTCTTGCGCTTCGCGACAGTACTTTTCCAACTCGTTGACGAGGTAACTCACCCAGTTCATCTGCATTCCTTCGACACACTTCCCTGAGAGGTCCACTACGAAACTTGTGACTTGTGTTAGCATGTTATTTTTTACGAGATTTCCAGTGATAAGTTGACAAGCAAGGCGCACTGCGCCATCCTTGATGGAGGCTACCTTGTAGCCTTGCTTCCCCTTCTCTACATTGCCATAGTCTTCTTTTCTATGCTAGGCCTAGGAGTGATCTGACGTCTTCCCTGGGTAGAAATGGTGAGGGTCTAGTCCTTGCATGCTCAATCCAGTGATCAGGTGGATCAACATCGGATCCACAGTCACGCGCCTATCAAGCCACAAATACCCTACATGGTAGCACGACAGGAGGATTTTAACACAAGTGTTAACCCCCTGATGTCGTTTTAAGTGGGGGATCTTCATCACGTTCAAGATCGTGGATCGCACGAGCTCCTTAATCCACAGTTGGGGAACTATATTGGGATTGTTCCCAGTCATATTCATGAGGTACCTATGTGGCGCGAGCATTGCATAGTTCTTCTGGTCTCATAGTTTGAAGTCGTTGATGTTGAGAGCTAGGATCAGTCCCAACTGAGGTTTGATTTCGTGTATCCCCTTTGAGAGGTACACAATTATCAAAGTGTATTCGAAATCACGTGGGACACTATCACAGTTAACCATGCCAGCCAAAGGCAAGATGTAACCAAGCAAAACCGATGGGATCTGCTTCACGTTAGCCAGATCATTGCAGTGTTTTCTTCATTTCTCAACAGCATGGCCAGAACGTCACCCAGTCGATGGGGATGCTTGCAACCCACTAGTTGATGATGCATGTATTCCTACAAACATGAATTTCTCAGTCATGAGGTCTACAAGGATCTCCTCCATAGACTTCTCTACTACAACACACTCACCTGACATTCACACTTGTAATCAAGGAGATCGGGTAAGCGAATGGAAAAACCAGGTAATCAAACGAATAGTGAGGTCTAGAAAGCACAACATGGTATGAAATCAATTATCGATTAGCGCGGATATCTTGGTTTGAAAAAAGTGGTCCCGGTGTAGCGTCCGACGGGTTAAATAAGCAACGTCGTAACGGATTCCTCCAATGGGCAAGAATGCCTCAATCAATACGATTCCATCCGTTATGGCGAAATCTCAATGATCCAATGGAAATCTTTCCATCAATAACTGTGTTTCTAGCCATTCCAAAGCGTCATTGTAACATTTGGGATGCCTCCAACGATCATAGAGCTTCACCATGGTGAAGTGTCATTCTGCATTGTTCTGTTGTTCCAGCGAGGTTTGATTTCTGCAAGCCCGCCTTCTGCGAAGTCTTTACTGGAACTTCTTGTAGTTTTTCTAACTTTTCTTTTTACTTACTGATCTTTCTTTCCTTTTTTCCTGTGATTTGATTCTCTCTATTCCTCTTTCCATTCTTATTCTTATCTTCTCTTAGCATAGTAACTTCATACTGTTGATGTTCTTTCAGAGGATTCAAATGTAATACATATTCTCTTACTATCTCCGGGGTGGATGCACTTCTTTCTTGCATGGATAGGTTCTTTAAGCCTTCTTGTGTTCTTTCAACTTCGACAACTAATTCTTTGGCCCTATGTTTCTTCGACTTATCCTCTCGTTCTTCTATTTGTCGCTCTATCTTTCTAGCTATGAAGTCCCTTAATTCTTGTTTTTTCTGTTTTTTAGCCTCTTCCCCTGCTTTCCTTCTAATATGATCCTTTTCAATCCAGATCTTTCCTAACAAAAGTGAAAAATGGTCACTTCTCTCAACGAACTTATTGACTTCAAATTCCTCTTCAGTTGATGTTTCATGGGAAATCATATGCACATTAGTAAATCTTCCACATAGGGTTATCATCTTTCCTTTAAACAATCCTATCCTTCCCAATGAAGGAACCATATCCGGCTTTCCAAAAATTTCCTAAGTGATTTATGGCATAATATTCACCTGTGTTTCCTCATACAAGACACATTCTATGTCGAAGTCTCATATTCTTGTTTCTATGCACTTTTTTTCTTTCAGGGTCTCTGGTAAACGGATGTCCTTGTGATCATTCAGTGTTTCTTTTAGCTGTATTAACATAGTCTATGATTCTTTCTGGTTCCCAACATATCCATAGTCTCTTGACCTTCTTCATAGTTTTCTTATCTCATGTTCATCTTTTCAACTTTGGCAATCATTCTAGGGCAATCCTCAACCTCATGACCAATAGATTTACAACAAATACAAATAGGATCTACACCAGGGCATTCCTTAGCAACATGTATCAGTCTTCTGCAATTATAACACAGTGTCAATCCTCTCTTTATTTTAAACAATCCCCAACCTTTCCTGTGCTGCGCATTGGGATCACAGTGATGGACCTGCAATCTGCAAAAATGCTTTCTAGGTTCCTGCATTCACTTGTTAGTCCAAAATTTCTTTCTATGCATAGGAATAACATATCTTTCACTATCTCTATCAAATTTATTCATATCCATTATTTGTTCTAACTCTGCCCTAGTTTTCAGACTAGGATAAAACCTATCAAACATACTTAGATTCATACTTTCGAAAAAATTTCCACTTAACTTTCCTTTATCAGAGCACAAAGCTTTAAGATCTTTCCTCTTTTCTTCAGATCGGGTTTCTTTCTTAGCACAGAGCTTTCTCTTTTCTTCAGCTCCCAACAATCACAGTTTCAGGTCCCGACAACAAAACCATTTTTTGGCATAGGGGCAGACCCAGGGTTCAATGCTTCAACAATGCACCAACAGAACCCTAACTACCGGCCCTTTCGAAAACACCTGTGAAGCAGATGAAGTCTCACCCGAGGTAGAGGTAGGGGGGGTTGCAGGACTCAGGTGTCTACAACTGAGCTGGGACACAGATATTTGATTGCAATACTTGACAAAGCACTTAGACAATAACATGCATTAGTTTTTAAACCCTATTCACATCGCAGGTTAAACCCTTATTACAGATCATCGCAGTAATAATCAAGATTAATCACATCCAATCATTTAGCACATAGCATCCATAAATCTAGAATTCATCATACATAAGAACTAAGCATCCATAGATCTATCTATCATAAATCAAGATCAATTCACTAAGCAGATAAATACATAAACAATATGAACAACATTGCACAAATCACATCAACGCAGGATATACGTGGTTCACCCTAGAGTGGGGATACGTCCACCAAATCTTATTCTTCTTTAATAGTCTCTGATCTCCTTACATTCATCTACTCCTGTGCACAAAGCCACAGATCTCAAATTCACACTGGAAAGGTGATCTTCGCATAGCGCACTAGATCCACCTTCCTCAAAATCAGGTCAAGGCACAGAGCCAACTCCTTGATAGCACAAAGCCTTACATACACCGTCCGTGCACCAAGCAACTTACATTCTCTTGCACTAAGCCAATTACAATTCTTTGCACATAGCTAAAACTTACACACCTTACATTGCTTAGTTATCTATTTATACATTTACAATGAGTCCTAAACATGGGTAAACCCATGCGTCGACATCCCATACTTGTTACATAAACCCTAAAATCCCAAAAATCCCACAAAACGAGTGAGATCTCGTGATCTCAGCTCCGCCTGGGCACTCCATATTCGACCAGCCTGTCAAAGTCCCAAAAATGGTCAAACACAACCAATTTTTCCTCAAAACCTGGTCAAGGGCCAACACTCAATTCAAAAGCATTCTCACCCACAACCTTCATGATTGTTTAAGGTCCATATTAGAGTGTTCTAATCTTCCTGTGGGGGCGTGTTAGGTTCTCTTTCTACAAATGCAACCACACCTTATTACCAACTTGAAACTTGTGTGTAACCCGATGATGGCCATGTCGTTCCTTATACTTGCCATTGGATTTCTTTAGGATATGATGAACCTGTTGTTGAATGTGTTGGATCCATTCAATAAATTTGGTTACTCTATCTACCTCGATCTGAGCATGGGAGGAATCTTCTTGTGAAGATGCAATGGGTAGAGCTACATCAATGGGGACCAATGTTGATGCATGGTATCATTGGACAGGTATTTATGCACAGGTCTATGTGTCTAGACGTGAGGAAATTTTCCAAAGCTTTATATCCTTGACTTTACTTTAATTAAAGGAATTATTAAAGTAAAGTGCTTTTAATTAATAAGTTGAGTTTTATTTAAGGAAATGCTTTAATTAGCATTAGTGAATTAAATAATAGTCGTTGATCTCAAGTGAGGTGAGAAGTAATGTCAACCACCAATCACTTTGGAGATTAGGGTTAAGTTATAAATCAATATTATAAAAGAAAGGCTAGGGTGAAGGAGGAAGATACTTTACTTTGTCAAATTTATAGAGAGATTGATTTGAGACAGAGATATTTGGATCACAAAGGACTTTGATTCAAGGAGATATTTTATAGGTGGAGAAGGAATTCCATCTAGAGATCTAGGCCAGAGGAAGAGAGAGAACAATCGTACAATAGAAGGATCAGTCACCATGGAACAATGCAGGTTTTTTGGAACAATCATGTAGTTAGCGTGAGTTTCAAATTTACAGTAGTGCAGATAGCACATGACAACATAGATGTAAGGTACCATATGTAATATAATATGCAAAAACAAGAATATTCAGTAGATATCAACGAAACAACATAATATTGAGAAGAGAAAAAAAAAAAATGATACCTTTATTCAAGAAAGCAATGTTCACTTGCCTTTTCGAGGGGAAAACTTCTAGAAGAGAAGAGATCTATTAAAATAATTCTCAAGACAAAACTTATCATGCCTCCTACTCTTATTTATACTAATTCTATCTTCTCATGCAGAAGCTTCTATTAGGTCTTCTTACATTGACTTGTTCCCATTTATTAAATAGTCCTTATAAACTAATTCGAGCCTTTATTACATCAAAAATATATTATTCTACCTATGTTATGGGTTAGGGAGGTTAGGCCCCTAACATGGCCTCCCCCTTGAAAAATAACCTTGTCCTCAAGTCTTGAGATGAGGAAATTGTTGCAGAAGGATGGCGGGCTCCCAGGTGGCATATTATGGAGTTGTATCTTTCCACTGCACTAACACTTCCTTGATGGTGCGTTGACGATGACGACACTCTCACTGGTCCAAGACTTCTTGGGGATGAAACCAAATGGAACCTTCATCATCCAAATCAGGGAGACTGGTTTGAGTTTGGAACTTAGTTTCAATCACCTTCTTTAAGCATGAGACATGAAAAACAAGATGGAGCTTAGAATCACTGGGCAAAGCTAACTGGTAGGTGGCTGGCCCTACGCGCTTGAGAATTGTACAAGGACCATAAAATTTGGGAGCAAGTTGCTGACAATGGGAAAATTTGAGTGAATTATTCTTATAAGGTTGCAGACTAAGAAACACATGGTCCCCTTCAACAAATTGACATTCAAAATTACCTTGATCGGCTTGTTACTTCATGCGATTTTGATCCATCACCAAATTTTCTTTGAGGGTATGGAGAATGGCATCGTGTACTGTAAGATTTTTGTCAACCTCTTGAACCTTCAAGACACCTGGCATGTATGAGAGAACCGAAAATGGTTTTTGTCCATATACAACTTCAAAAGGAGTCATGCAAGTAGTTGTATGGTAAGATGTGTTGTACCACCATTCAGCTTGTGGAAACCATTGATCCCACTGTTGTTGTCATTCAGATGAAAAACACCTCAAATATGTTTCCAAACACTTGTTGACAATTTAAGTTTGGCCATTAGTCTGGGGATGATAGGTGGTGTTGAGATGCAATTTGGTTCCCTATAGCTTGAACAATTCTTGCCAAAATTGTTGGTGAATGTGGGATCCCTATCAGAGACAATAGAATTAGGAATGCCATGAAGTTTGAAGATATTATCCATGAAAACTTGAGCCACTATGCATGTGTTGAAAGGATTTTGAAGAGCACATAAATGAGCATATTTGGAAAGATGATCAACCACCACCATGATGATTGACTTATTGTTGGATTTAGGTAGGCCCACAATGAAATCCATAGAAGTATCCCGCCAAATAGAAGGGGGAATTGGAAGGGGTTGCAGTTTTTCTGGTGCTTTGAATGTTTCTCCCTTATTGCATTAACATACATCACATTCAGCCACAAAAGTGTAGACACCCTATTTCATATCATCCCAAAAAAAAGAACGTTTGACCCTTTCATAGGTTTTGTTAAACCTTGAATTCCCAGCTATGGGTGAAGCATGAAGCTCAAACAACACCATGGATTTAAGTTGTGATTGTTTTCTTAAATATAGACAACCTTTGTAGCGAATCTCATTACTATGCCAAGAGTACCCTGGAGAAGCTAGAGAATTTTCTTGCAATTATTGCATCAGGCGAGATATTTTGGGGTCTTGTCGCCATTACTAGCGAGTATCTTGGAGCCAATATAGTACAATGAAGGAGAGGTAAAAGAGGGACCCTTCTTCTTCATATTTTTGGGAAAGAGTGTCAGTGACCACATTTTATTTCCCCTTCTTGTAAATGATCTCATAATCATAGCCAAATATCTTGGTTACCCATTTTTGTTGCTCCAACGAGGAATTTCTTTGTTCCAAAAAATACTTGAGGCTCTGGTGATCAGTTTTAAAATGGAAGTGTTGCCAAAATAGATAAGTACACCATATATCCACGACATGTACAATAGCCAACATTTCCTTTTCATGGATTGATTGGCCCAAATGTATGTCTGAAGTTTGTTTGCTAGTGAAGGCCAAAGGCCGACCATCCTACATGAGAATTGCCCCAATTCCTTTTCCTGATGTATCACATTCCAAGACAAAATTCTTGGTGAAATCTAGGAGTGCCAAGACAGGCGTCGTTCACATAGCCTCTTTCAAGGCATGGAAGGAGTGATCAGTTGCTGGAGTCCAAGTGAAAGCATTATTATTAAGGAGAGAAGTGAGAGGTGCTACAATTTTTCCATAATTCTTAACAAACTTGCAATAATAACTTGTTAAACCCATAAATCCATGGAAGCTCTTAATATTTTTAGGGTGAGGCCAATCCTACATAGCTTGAATTTTTTAGGATTCACCCTTACACCATCCTTTCCAACAATATGACCCAAGTAATCCACTTATGAGCCTCCAAAGACACATTTAGATTGTTTGAGGAAAATTCGGTGCTGAGAGAGTAGATGGAGAACTTGATCTGCATGGGCGAGATGGGATGTCCAAGTTTTACTATAGATGAGAATATCATCAAAGAAAACTAAGACAAAAAGACGAAGAAAAGGACAAAAGACATGATTCATGAGACTTTGGAAAGTGGAAGTTGCATTACACATACCAAAGGGCATGACTAAGAACTCATAGTGACCCTCATGAGTTCTAAAGGCAGTCTTGGGAATGTCTTCTTATTTCATATGGATCTAGTGGTAGCCAAAATGAATATCAAGTTTAGTATAGTACTAAGCACCACTTAATTCATCTAAGATATCATCAATGATAGGGATGGGAAAATTTTCTTTGATGGTGAGTTTATTGAGGGCACGAAATTTTGGACACATGCACTAAGTACCTTATTTATTGAGTACCATGACCATAGGAGAAGAATATGGGTTGGTACTAGGACATATAACACCTACTTCGAGCAATTCTTGAACAATTTTCTCAATTTCATTCTTCTGGGAAAAGGGATGACAATAAGGGACAACATTGGGAGGAATATTGTTGGGGACAAGAGGAATAACATGATCATAAACACCATGGGAAGGGGGAAGTCCATGGGGAGTGGAAAAAGAAACTTGGTGTTTGGATATGATATATTGGAGGTCAGGATGCACGAAGGGTACATCAACTGCTTGAATGGAATGGAGTTGGGAAATAATACATGAATGACCTTTTTTTGAGAACGTTTTCCATTTGATGGGAACTGATGATCTCAGGGGAACCTGTTGTGATGCCTTGGAACTGCTCTTACTTTCCCTCATATTGGAATTGCAAGGTTAATTCCTTAAAATCTATGAGAATGGGGCCCAAAGTGCATAACCATTCAAAATCTAGCACAATGTCACAACCACCCATGTCTATAGAAAACATATATGGGATTTCATGTTATACTAACCAATTTGGAGCCGCACATTTTCACAATGTCCTCCACATTTCATGGACCCTCCATTGGAAATCATGATTTGAAAATTATTGATGGCACAAATATAAAAATTGACTTATTGGGAAATGTGGTGATGAATAAAATTATGGATGCTACCATTGTCAATAAGGATGATGAATTTATGACTCTTAATGTAACCAATTAACTTGAGGGTCTAGAGAGAACAAAAGCCAATGAGGGAATTTAATGAAATAACCAGTTCAACTTCTGGTGGATCAGAGGGTGGATTCAGATCAACGGGGGGTGGTAGCTCCTCCATAGGGGGAACAACTGACTCCTCTTCAAAAAAATCCTCATTCATATCCATAAAAATATTTTGTTCCTTATACCTATGCCCTAAAAAATATGTGTCATCACAATTATAGCAAAGACCCTTGAATTGGTGTTAATCCATTTCTTCCCAGGTTGATTTCTAGATTTTGATGGGGTTTGCAAGAGGGGTAGGATTGGTGGGTTTAGGGCGAGGAAGAAAATTTGGTTTTCTAGTCTAGGAGGAGACAATTTGTTGGGATTCCTTGGCTCATTGAGTAGATTCCAAACAAGTTTGGGGGTGGGCCATGAGAACATGGGCACAAATTTCATATTTCAAACCACTGATAAATCATTCCTGGAAGAAGGTATCAGACATGCCCTTTGTTCTAAAATCCAAGTGCTCAAAGGCTACAATAAAGTCTTCCACTATCTCAAATTGCTTCAACTTGACCAATCAACCTAAATGATGGGTGTCGGAGTCAAAGAGGTCAAAAATCTCTAAAAAAACGGTGTCCAAGCCACATACCCTTGGCATTCCTTTCTATGTCACTGCCACCATTTTCATCGTTCTAGATCCAAATGTAGGATACCATAACAAAGATTAGCTAAATCATCAATAATGTCAAGCAAAGAGAAATAATGTTTCATTTGAGTGACCCAACCTGTGGGATTCGATCCATAAAATCTGTTCACCTCAATTCTAGGAAGGCAAATGTCTAGAGGAAGGTGGGTGGAATGAGGACCTTGGTAATGGAAGAGTCATTGTCTTTGTGATAGGAATTCTTTTCAAAATAGGTAGGATTCAGGGAGTTTCTCATCAATTGGGTGAGTGTGTCTTTGATATCTTTGATGTGGGCACATTGGTCCTATAGGGTCTGAACAAAGGAATTGATAGTCTTGATGTCCTCCTTATTCTAGATATTGTCTATATCAAGGTATTGAGTTCTTGGGCGTGGGTGGTGGCCATTTGGGAAGAGGAAAAAATAGGCAAACGGGTCCACACTAAAAAGATGTATTACAACATATGGGGAAAAGAGAGGAAACTAAAGGGATATGTGGAAAATAAGGGTGTCGGGAAGGGTGGGTGGGACCAAAAAGAAAAATGGTGATAGGTGGTAGGTATCATGATGATCAGGGTGAAAAGGGGAATTCAATGGGATAGGGCCCAAATAAAGGTTTCAGGAAAGGGGGTTGGGTCCACGAAAAAATTGTCTTAAAAATGATAGGTACCATGGGAATCGGGGCGAAGAGGGGAATCCAATGGGATAGGTCCCAAATAAGGGTGTCAGCGGGACTGTTATACTCTGTTTTTTTTTTTTACTTCTACAAAGTTATACTCCAATATGAATAACATGGTAGTGACTAAATGCGCAGATTCTCAACAGGAAGAAATGTGTAGTAATTTCTCAACCTGAATGCAAGAGGTAAGGTTGCACGACAATAGATCTTGTCTATTCCTTTTTTGTTTTGTTTCCATCCCCAGGGTTAGAGTGGTGAGGGTTTATATAGACAAATGGTTTTCCCTATGCTATAGCTCTTTGATATAG
>JASDQU010027875.1:18730-36713 GCA_032191745.1 Picea mariana | reverse complement strand
TTATTAAGGTTGGCCCTATTGTACCAATAGACACATCATTTGATGTGACAAGTCTTATATAAATAAAGGTGAATCCCCATTGAGGAAACACACTTATCATTGTGTCATCTCATGATTTTAGAAGTTGTGGTCTGAAATTATGAGAATTACAACACCCTCTTGTGTGCTAGGTTTGGTGATGGTGTGGGAGGTCTTTTCTCTTGAGGAATATAACGAAGAATTGGTTGAGTTTTCTTCCCTTGTTGAGAAGGGTTTCCCAGGATACTTCTTGTGTTCTTGTGCATGATTATTCTTCTTGTGATCTTGGTTTGTTGCAGTAGTTATGGTTCAAGTTATAGTTAAACATAAAATTTAAAGAGGATACATGAGCCATAGCTCATTGAAAATCCAACACACTGTTGTACAATTTTCTCAGCAAAAAAACCCTTGGAAATCGTGCCAATTGGAACAGAAGTGACAACCTCGATTTATGTGCCTCTTTTCTTGTTGTACGACCAACCTCAACTGTTGTACGAACTCACTATAGCAGTGGTATGAACTGAGTATGAAATAACTTAACTATTCCTCCTTGGAGTGTGTGCCAATCCTTCTCCTAGGGATGTCGTGTTCAACATATTGATGAAGAGGAAGTTAAAGTGCAATTGGATTCTATTCGGTTGGAAGGCACCGCTCTCGTATGGTGGGAGAGAAATCTTCAGGACATAAGTAAGTGTGGTAATCTTCTTTCCTCATGGTCAGAATTTAAATCAACGATAAAGAAGCAATTTTATCCATTGAGTTATTTACATAAAGCAATGATGGAATGCCAAATTTTAAGGCAAAGTAAAGGTCAAATTGTACAAAGTTTCACAGAGGAATTTAGAAATAAAGCTCTTGTATTAAACATCCATTTGGATTGTTATGAAACTTTAATGAAGTATATTGGTGCATATCACAGTTATATTCGTCATACTTTTCTCTTATTTAACCCCTCCAGTCTTGATGAAGTTTGTGTGCAATCCACTCACCTTGAGAACGGGGGAAAGCATGTTCAAGAAGATCCCACAAAGAAACCTTCCAATCTTCCACATAAGCCATTTAAAAAGTTTAAAAGGAAGGACAAGAAATTTGCCACAGTGACGAGAGAATGAGAAAAGCCATCTTGCACTCATTGCAAGAAAAACAGTCACGATGATGAACATTGTTGCAAACTGCATCCAAAGAAGAGACTGAAATAGTTAGGTGGAAAGGGGAAGACAAAAATCGTTGCTATAGTGCAACAAGATCTTGGTTCCAATTCAAGAGACAAAGGAAAGATCACAATGGCTGGAGTACAAGGTAAAAATTCACTTCATGCTGGTTCAAATTCCAATAATGAATCTCATGATGATGAACAAAAGAGGAATGAATTATTTCACATAAGAGTTGTATCTAAACACACTAAGATAGATACATTATTTGATCTGGGTTCCCAAGTAAACTTGATATCTGAAGCACTTGTCAAAAAGATGGGTCTTGAAATGAAACCACATCGAAAGCCTTATCCTCTTGGTTGGGTATGTGATAAAGCAAAACTTAATGTCACCAAATAATGCGGGGTCGGATTTGCTATTGCTTCAAAGTTGATTGATGAAGTGGATTTGGATGTTGTATCACTTGATATATGTGGCATAGTGTTGGGGAGTTCTTATCTTTATGATAGAAAAACATTCTTCTTTCGTCATGAGAACAAATACCACCTTACTAAGGGGGGAGTGGAATATATTATTAGAGCTCACAACATGAGGGTAAACACAACACTTGTTAGTGCAAGACAAATGAAGAGACTCATAAACACTAATAAGATATATATACTCATGGTCGTAAGAGAGAAAGATGTCAGAACATCCGACTCTTTCCAAGGATGTGATCATTCTCATAAGAAAGAATTAATTGATATTGTTTCTAAGGATGATGATATTTTCCAAGAACAAGATGGATTACCTCCTAAGAGGGAAATCCAACATGAGATACATCTTCAACATGATTTTCCTCTTCCTAATGTGGGCATGTACATGATGTCAGTTGTGGAGATGAAAGAGATCAAGAAACATGTACAAGGCTTATTGGATCAAGGGGTCATCAAGCCCAATTCATCTCCTTGTGGTTCTCCAATCATGATGGTGCCAAGTAAAGATGACACATGGCGAATGTGTGTCAATTATCGGGCCTTAATGAAAATCAAGGTGAAAAATCAATAGCCTCTTCCTCGTATAGATGATTTACTTGATCAGTTAAAGAATGTTGTTTATTTCACTAAGTTGGATTTGCGCAGTGGATACCATCAGATCAGGGTTGCAGAACATGGTGCATGGAAGACTGCCTTTAAAACCAAACAGGGATTGTTTGAGTGGTTATTTATGTCGTTTGGGCTTTGTAATGCTCCGGTAACTTTCATGTGTGTGATGAATGATGTATTTAGGCCTTTTCTAGATGACTTTGTGATTGTATATTTAGACGACATACTTATTTTTAGCGGGACTTGGGATGAGCATGTGAGGCATGGAAAGCAAGTATTGGATACTTTGCAAAGGAAAAAGTTGTATATAAAATTGTTTAAATGTGAATTTGGAAAGATTGCACTTGTGTACTTAGGTCATATTGTAGGAGGAGGACAATTAAAAATTGATCCTTCCAAGATTGATGTAATTGTAAATTGGCCTGAGACAAAAAGTGTAACCGAGATACAAAGCTTCTTAGGTGCAAACCAGTATTGGAGGAGGTTCATTTCAAACTTATCCTTTATAGCACCTCCTTTGCATGCCTTAACCAATGTGAAGAACACTTTTCAGTGGGAAGGAAAGCAATAAAAAACTTTCGACGCTTTGAAGGAAAAGATTAGTACCACACCAGTATTAGCACTGCCGAATCTTCAACAACCCTTTGAGATCGAGACAGATTCCAACGGATACGCCATGGGTGAAGTATTGATGCAATATCGTAAGCCTATCTGTTATCACTCTGAAACTTTTAACCAAGTTGTTGTTAACTATCCTACATATGATAAAGAGTTGTATGCATTAGTTCAAAGCGTAAAGAAATGGAAGCACTATTTGTTAGGGACGTAAACAATCATACATACAGATCACCAACCCTTATAGTATCTCCAAGCACAAACCAAACTGCAACAATCTCGACACTACAGATGGATGGTTTTTCTACAACAATTTCATTTGGTAATCAAGTACAAAAAGGGTACAAATAACAAGGTAGTTGATATGCTTTCTAGACCTCCTATTGTTGTTTCTATTATTTTGAAGAATACTTATTTATCTCATGATAGTTATGGGGAACAATATTCCATTGATGAAGATTGTAAAGAAGTATATGAGAAGCTAACACATGCTGCACAAGTAGAGAACTATTGTCTGCAAGGAAAACTACTCTACCATCTTGGAAAGCTATGTATTCCTACAAATGAACGAGTCCATGTAATACGAGAAGCTCACACTTCTCTTGTGTCTGGGCATTTTGGGGTAGGAAAAACTATGACTCATTTGCATAGGTTTTCTTACTGGCCTCAAATGAAAACAATTGTAACTAATATGTAAAGGGGTGTGTCATCTGTTATACTTGTAAGCCCACAAATAGAAAACGGGGGCTATACTCACCACTTCCTATTCCATCCCATCCATGGGAAAGTATCTCCATGGATTTTGTAGGGGGTTTACCAATGTCAAAAGGGGGTCATGATTATTTGTATGTTGTAGTGGACAGGTTCAACAAGATGTGTATTTTGATGCCATGTAAAAAGTAGATCATTGCTGAGAAGACTACTAATTTCTTCTTTCAGTATGTTTGGGTTCACTTTGGGTTACCCACCTCCATTATCTCGAATCGAGATAATCGATTCCTTGGGGATTTTTGGACCAGCTTGTGGAGAATGATGGACACCAAATTGAAGAGGAGCACTGCTTTCCATCCATAGACCGACAAACAGACAGAGGTTGTAAACCGAACAATGGTACTTTTTCTTTGAGGCTACTGCAGCAAGCATCCCAAGTTATGGGATGAACAAATACCTTATGTACATCATGCTTACAACCGAGCCTTAAATTCCTCCACTCAGTGTTCTCCTTTTGAGACATGTTTTGGAAACCTACCTAAAGTTCCTTTAGACTTGATGTATGGGAGAGATGTCGATTCAAATGAAGAAAGAAAATAGGACAGAGCCCACAAGTTTATCAAGAGGATCCAACAGGTGCATCAGACAGTCAAGGAACAATTGGGGAAAAATCAAGCACAATATAAAGCTCGGCATGACAAACACAGGGTTGATCATTAGTTCTAGGTTGGAGACCAGGTATGGCTTCACATCAGCAATGAGAGGTTGAAGAGTGAAGGAAAGAAACTCAAGCCCATTCGTTATGGACCCTTCACTATTTTGGAGAAAAGTGGTACCAATGTGTTTCGTTTGGATCTTCCACCTTATATGCAGATTTACTCAGTTGTAAATGTAGAGAACTTGAAACGTTTTTAGCCTCTCATGATCATGGATTAGGATGAGAAAGTTTTAATCCCTTAAGTTGATGAATTTGCTCTTGAGTACTTGGATGAGTTAAAGGAAGATATCATCCTGGACAGAAGGACGAAGACTTCACGCAGGGGTGATGTTGATTATCTTTGAGTAGGCTGAAATGGTACACATCCAAGCAAGGCAAAGTGGATTGAGAAGGACAAGGTGAGGGAACTCTTCCCTCACTTATCTGTTGATTGATGAAAGCTTTTGGTGGTCCAAAAAACTCTTAGTGGGAAGGAGTGATCCAAAAAGGATCTAGAGAAGATTAAGAACAACTCAGAACTCATAGAAGCAACTAAAGACGCTTAGAATGGCCTCAGCAAACAGAGAAAGGGAAAAAATTCCGAGTTCTCAAAACTTAGTGAAAATGACATCACCACGAAGAGCGCGTTGCAAAATTTCCAATGGTGCAAATGACTCATCAAACGGAGTTACGGATCGAAATGTATTCGCTGTCAAAGTTTGGTCAACATAGCCCAGTCAGCAGGGGGATGAGTCAGCATCTGTACTACTGATGTCAACATCAGTACGGATGACGTCAGCATCCGTACAACATACGTGGCATGTGCAGGAGCTGACACATGTCATGCTGACATCAACATGACATCATCATGGTGACGTGGAAACACCAGAGACTGCCATGTGTCACTCATATTTGACATTTCTGGGTCATTCCATGGACGAGTAAAATTGTGTCACGTGGCAGTCCAAATAACCACGTGGCAGTCCGTACAGTGACATGGCGTTGATATGGTAGGCTGAGTTGGCAGATCGTACGTTGACGTGGCAGGGTGATGGTACAGTGGTTGACATGGCCCAATGGTTGGTTGCCACGTGGCCTAGTCATGGGCTGCCATGTGGCAGTGGGAAAATGCCCAATGACAACCCGTGAACGAAAATTCAAAAAAAATATATATGAAAAGATTTGGCGGGTCCGCCAAATCTGGTGTCAACAGAATTATATAACCATTGCTAAATTTTGGTGGAACAAATCATTTCAAATATATGTATATGTTACAACAAACAAGCCAAAAGGGGAGGCCTGCGGGCTCGATCCTAGGACCTCCCCCTCTGTCAAAGCCTTAACATATGCTCTGCTAACCATATGGCCAATGCCCTCCATCATTTACAAAGCCTGTGATTTTTGCTTAAAAGGTCTATCCACCTAGTGTACCAAGGGGGCACGTGAGGGTATAGACCGACACACTTTTCGAGACAGAGTCCTCAACATTTATTGCAAGTTGCAGGGCATGAAAATCGAGACAAAGTTTCTCTTGGGCCTGGGAGTGTCAGAGTTGGATTGAGGCGTGGAGACAATCATTTTTGGGTAATTCTACACCACGAATCCAATGGTGCTGTCTGTTTTCTGATTTGAACAAAACTTTTGCAGCTTGATTTCAGAATGATGTATACTTATGTGTTTTTCCAAATTCTTTTGCTGAGTTAATAAAAAGGCCTACCCATTTGAGAGAAGGACCCAGAGACGTAGTCCACCAAGGATGAACTCCATTATCAAGTTTTTTGTGTTCAGATTTGATGCTTATGTCTCTTCATTATTGATCTTTTCCTTCTTTAATGGTGCACTTTAATTTATGCTCATTTAATGAAATTCTTTATAAGTCACTCGATGAAACGATCAATGTACCTCCGAGCTACCAATTTTAACATTCCCTATTAGCGAGAGAGGTACTTCTTCTACCACCACCAGAATCTGCCTCCAACTCATCAATTGTCATAGTTTCTCCCCTCGTGCTAGAAGCCTCTTCTCCCTCTGAACAAGAAGCCACTACTCCCACTACACGGGAAGCCTTTGTTGCTACCTCTACTGATCCATGAACTGAATACATGCTCCTAGGAGACTTCACTCTTCTGAGAATCCATCTGCATCGACTCATGCCCGGTGAGTCCTTTGATAGTCCTGAAAGTGGACCGAGTCCCTGGTATCAACTCTCTCTCTCTCTCTCTCATGCAACCTACTTACTCTCCGACACAGAATCTGAATCCAAAAATCCTCTGGAACCCAACACAGATCATCCCAACAACTTGTACAACCTCTCATACCGGACACCAAGAAACACTGTTGTGTCAAGAGTTTGTCCCTTTGGATATAACAATACCCGACCACAATTGAATGCAACTTCAAATCCATCAATCTCTAGAGATGACACTGAGAGTAAATTAACTGTCAACTCTGGAATATGCAACACCTCGGAAACCTAGAGAAAACCTCCTGACTCTAGTTGGAATCTAACACTTCCAACCCCCTTTACTGTAAGTTGTGAGTCGGCCCCACTAACAACAACGTAATCTGAGTTTGTTTATGAAAGACTAAGGAACACTGGCCTCATTCCCATCATATGTCGAGAAGCTCCATTGTCCATGAACCACACTTCAATGTCCTCGAACACAAGAAAATCACTACCCACAAGCAAGTCATGAGAGAAAACTCCCTCTCATATCTCTCAGCAAACTCAACAGTCTCCACTGATGTTGACACCTATGGTTCTGACTTCTTCTTCTTCTTGTTTGGACACTAACTAACGTAGTGGTGGCCAGTCTTGTGACGTGCAAAGCATAAGGAGATACACAGTTCAAGGAGATATTATTGAGCTTCTAAGAAAGCATTTCAGAGTTACATCAGTTAAAATACTTCAGAAAATACAACACAGATCTTATCTCACTCTACCAACATCATTTTCTCAGCTACAATGCAACAAGATCTTGGTTCCAATTCAAGAGACGAAGGAAATATCACAGTGGTTGGAGTACAAGGTAAAAATTCACTTCATGCTAGTTCAAATTCCAATAATGAATCTCATGATGATGAACGAAAGAGGAATGATTATTTCACATAAGAGTTGTATCTAAACACACTAATATAGATACATTATTTGATCTGGGTTCCCAAGTAAACTTGATATCTGAAGCACTTGTCAAAAAGATGGGTCTTGAAACAAAACCACATCCAAAGCCTTATCCTCTTGGTTGGGTATGTGATAAATTAAAACTTAATGTCACCAGACAATGCAGGGTCGGATTTTCTATTGCTTCAAAGTTGATTGATGAAGTGGATTTGGATGTTGTATCACTTGATATATGTGGCATAGTGTTGGGGAGTCCTTATCTTTATGATAAAAAAACAATCTTCTTTCATCATGCGAACAAATACCACCTTACTAAGGGGGGAGTGGAATATATTGTTAGAGCTCACAACATGAGGGTAAACACAACACTTTTTATTGCAGGACAAATGAAGAGACTCATAAACACTAATAAGAGATATTACTCATGGTCGTAAGAGAGAAAGATGTCAGAACATTTGATGCTTTCCAAGGATGTGATCCTTCTCATAAGAAAGAATTAATTGATATTGTTTCTAAGGATGATGATATTTTCCAGGAACCAGATGGATTACTTCCTAAGAGGTAAATCCAACATGAGATACATCTTCAGCAAGATTCTCCTCTTCGTAATGTGGGCATGTACAAGATGTCAATTGTGGAGATGAAATAGATCAAGAAACAGGTACATGTCTTATTGGATGAAGGGGTTATCAGGTCCAATTCATCTCTTTGTGGTTCTCCGATTGTGATGGTGACAAACAAACATGGCACATGGCGAATGTGTGTCGATTACCGGGCCTTAAAAGAAAATCACGGTGAAAAATTGATAGCCTCTTCCTCATATAGATGATTTATTTGATCAGTTAAAGAATGTTGTTTATTTCACTAAGTTGGATTTGCACAGTGGATACCATCAGATCAGGGTTGCAGAAGAGGATGCATGGAAGACTGACTTTAAAACCAAACAGGGATTGTTTGAGTGGTTATTTATGTCGTTTGGGCTTTGTAATGCTCCGGTAAATTTCATGCATGTGATGAATGATGTATTCAGGCCTTTTTTAGATGACTTTGTGACTATATATTTAGACGACATTCTTATTTTTAGCGGGACTTGGGATGAGCATGTGAGGCATGGAAAGCAAGTATTGGATACTTTGCAAAGGGAAAAGTTGCATGTAAAATTGTCTAAATGTGAATTTGGAAAGACTACACTTGTGTACTTATGTCATATTGTAGGAGGAGGACAATTAAAAATTGATCCTTCCAAGATTGATGTAATTGTAAATTGGCCTAAACAAAAAAGTGTAACCGAGATATAGAGCTTCTTAGGTGAAAACTAGTATTGGAGGAGGTTCATTTCAAACTTATCCTTTATAACGCCTCCTTTGCATGCCATAACCAGTGTGAAGAACACTTTTCAGTGGGAAGGAAAGCAACAAAAATCTTTCGACGCTTTGAAGGAAAAGATCAATACCACACCAGTATTAGCACTATCGAATTTTCAACAGCCCTTTGAGATCAAGACAGATTCCAACGGATACGCCATGGGTGCAGTATTGATGCAATATCATAAGCCTATCTGTTACCACTCTGAAACTTTTAACCAAGTTGTTGTTAACTATTCTGCATATGATAAAGAGTTGTATGCATTAGTTCAAAGCGTAAAGAAATGGAAGAACTACTTGTTAGGAAAGGAAACAATCATACATNATTTCATAATAGCCTTATGGAACAATATTCCATTGATGAAGATTTTAAAGAAGTATATGAGAAGCTAACCCATGGTGCATAGGTAGAGAACTATTGTCTGCAGGGAAAACTACTCTACCATCTTGGAAAGCTATGTATTCCTACAAGTGAACGAGTCCATGTAATACGAGAAGCTCACACTTCTCTCGTGTCTAGGCATTTTGGGGTAGGAAAAACTATGACTCATTTGCAGAGGTTTTGTTACTAGCCTCAAATGAAAGCAATTGTAACTAAATATGTAAAGGGGTGTGTGATGTGTTCTATTTGTAAGCCCACAAATAGAAAACTGGGGCTATACTCACCACTTCTTGTTCCATCCCATCCATGGGAAAGTATCTCCATGGATTTTGTATGGGGTTTACCAATGTCAAAAGGGGGTCATGACTATTTGTATGTTGTAGTGGACAGGTTCAACAAGATGTGTATCTTGATGCCATGTAAAAAGAAGATCACTGTTGAGCAGACTACTAATCTCTTCTTTCAGTATGTTTGGGTTCACTTTGGGTTACCCACCTCCATTATATCGGATCGAGATACTCGATTCCTTGGGGATTTTTGGACCAGCTTGTGGAGAATGATGGACACCAAATTGAAGAGGAGCACTGCTTTCCATCCACAGACCGACGGAGATACAGAGGTTGTAAACCGAACAATGGTACTTTTGCTTCGAGGATACTGCAGCAAGCATCCCAAGTTATGGGATGAACAAATACCCTATGCACATCATGCTTACAACTGAGCCTTACATTCCTCCACTGAATATTTTCCTTTTGAGACATGTTTTGGGAACCTACCTAAAGTTCCTTTGGACTTGATGTATGGGAGAGATGTGGATTCAAATGAAGAAAGAAAAGAGTTCATAGCTCGCAATTTCATCCAGAGGATCGAGCAGGTGCACCAGGCAGTCAGGGAACTATTGGAGAAAAGTCAAGCACCATATAAATCTCGGCATGACAAACACAGGGTTGATCATCAGTTCCAGGTTGGAGACCGGGTATGGCTTCACATCAACAAGGAGAGGTTGAAGGGTGAAGGCAAGAAACTCAAGCCCATTTGTTATGCACCCTTCACTATTTTGGAGAAAAGTGGTACCAATGCTTTTCATCTGGATCTTCCACCTTATATGCATATTTACTCAGTTGTAAATGTAGAGAACTTGAAACTTTTTGAGCCTCCCATGATCATGGATCATGATGAGGAAGTTTCAATATTTTAAGTTGATGAGTTTTCTCCTGAGTACTTGGATGAGTTAAAGGAAGATATCATCCTAGACAGAAGGATGAGGACTTCACGCAGGGGTGATGTTGATTATCTTTGAGTAGGCTTAAATGGTACACATACAAGCAAGGCAAAGTGGATTGAGAAGGACAAGGTGAGGGAACTCTTCCCTCACTTATCTGTTGATTGATGAAAGATTTTGGTGGTCCAAAAAAATCTTAGTGGGAAGGCGTGATCCAAAAAGGATCCAGAGAAGATTAAGAACAACTCAGAACTCGAAGAAGCAACTAAGGATGCTTAGAATGGCCTCAACAGATAGAAAAAGGGAAAAAATTTCGAGTTCTCAAAACTTAGTGAAAATGACATCATCGCGAAGAGCGTGTCGCGAGATTTCCAACTACGCAAACGACTCATCAAACAGAGTTACAGATCGAAAGATATTTACAGTCAAAGTTTGGTCAACCTAGCCTAGTCAACAGGGGGATGTGTCAGCATCTGTACTGCTGACGTCAACATCAATACGGATGACATCAACATATGTAGAACATACGTAGCATGTGCAGGAGGTGACACATGTCATGATGAAGTCAACGTGACATCATCATGGTGACGTGGAAACACCAGAGGCTGTGACATGTCACTCATATTTGGCATTTCTGGGTCATTCCATGGACCAGTAAAATTGCGCCACATGGAAATCTGTACAATCATGTGGCATTTTGTACAGTGACGTGGGGCTGACATGGTAGGCTAAGTTGGTAGACCTTACATTAACATGGCAGGGTGATGGTACAGTGGCTGACGTGGCCCAATGGTGGGCTGTCACGTGGCCTAGTCATGGGTTGCCATGTGGAAGTGGGAAAATGCCCAATGACAACCCGTGAATGAAAATTCAAAAAAAATATATATGAAAAGATTTGGCAGGTCCGCCAAATCTGGCATCAACGGAATTATATAACCACTGCTAAAGTCTGGCAGAACAAACCATTTCAAATATATGTATATATTACAACAAACAAGCCAAAAGGGGAGGCCCGCGGGCTCGACCCCGAGACCTCCCCCTCTATCAAAGCCTTAACATATGCTTCGCTAACCATATGGCCAATGGCCTCCATCATTTACAAAGCCTGTGTTTTTTTCTTAAAAGGTCTATCCACCTAGTGTACCAGGTTGGCATGTGAGGGTACAGACTGACACACTTTTCGAGACAAATTCCTCAGCATTTATTGCAAGTTGCAGGGCACAAAAATCGAGACAGAGTTTATCTTGGGCCTGGGAGTGCCAGAGTCAGATTGAGGCGTGGAGACAATCATTTTTGGGTAATTCAATGCCACGAATCCATTGGTGTTGTCTTTTTTCTGATTTGAACAAAAAATTTGTAGTTTGATTTCAGAATGAGTTATACTTATGTAATTTGCCAAATTCTTTTGCCGAGTTAATAAAAATGCCTACCCATTTGAAAGCAGGACTTGGAGACGTAGTCCACCAGGGACGAACTCCGTTATCAAGTTTTTTGTGTTCAGATTTGATTCTTATGTCTCTTCATTATTGAGTTTTTCCATCTTTAATGGTGCACTTTAATTTATGCTCATTTAATGCAATTCTTTATAAGTCACTCAATGAAAAGATCCCAGATCAACGTACCTTCAAGCTACCAATTTTAATAGTCTCTATTAGCGAGAGAGGTACATCTGCTACCACCACCAGAATCTGCCTCCAACTCATCAATTGTCATAGTTTCTCCCCTCGTACTAGAAGCATTTTCTCCCTCTAAACATGAAGCCACTACTCCCACTACATGGGAAGCCTTTGTTTCTACCTCTATTGATCCATGAACTGAAGACATGCTCCTAGGATACTTCACTCTCTTCTAAGCATCCATCTGCATCGAATCATTCCTAGTGAGTCATCTGATAGTCCTGGAAAAGGACTGAGTCCCTGGTATCAACTCTCTCTCTCGTGCAACCTACCTACTCTCCGACACAAAATATGAATCCAAAAATCCTCTAGAACCCAACACAGTTCGTCCCAAAAACCTGTACAACCTCTCACACCGGACACCAAGAAACACTGTTGTGTCAGGAGTTTCTCCCTCTGGATATAACAATACCTGACCACAGTTGAATGCAACTCCAAATCCATCAATCTCTAGAGATGACACTGAGAGTAAATTAACTGTCAACTCTGGAATATACAACACCTCGAAAACCTATAGAAAACCTCCTGACTCTAGTTGGAATCTAACACTTCCAACCCCCTTTACTGCAAGTTGTGAGTCGGCCCCACTATCAACAATGTAGTCTGAGTTTGTTTCTGAAAGACTAAGGAACACTGGCCTCATTCCCATCATATGCTGAGAAGCTCCACTGTCCACGAACCACACTTCAATGTCCTCGAACACAAGAAAATCACTACCCACAAGCCAGTCATGAGAGAAAACTCCCTCTCATATCTCTCAGCAAACTCAACAATCTTTACTGATGTTGACACCTATGGTTCTGAATTCTTCTTCTTCTTGTTTGGACACTCACTAACGTAGTGGTGGCCAATCTTGTGACATGCAAAGCATCTGACCTTGCTCATGTCCTTCTTCTTCTCATTGCTCTTTCCTACAAGAGAAACGTTCTTATCGTCTTCACCATCCACTGCCTTCTCTTGAGACCCCTCCTGGATCTCCTCATGTGTAAAGTCATCACACAATCTGGTCCAGTTAGGGAGCTTCTCTCTCCCCACCACGCACTTCACAAAAACCTACAACTCCTTGGTGAAGCCTTTGAGGGATATACGCACTAACTCTAAGTTAGTAATAACTTCTCCAACAATTGCCAACTCGTCCTTCACCTGTGAAACTCGGATGAGGTAGGAGTCCACACTCTCTCACTTGGCCATCCTAGTACTATGAAAATTTTCCTGGAGAGCCATTTTCTGGTTTTCGTTGTTTGCCTCATACAAACTCTTCAGTGCATCCCACATTTATTTGGTTGTTTTCTTCTCATCCAAGTGTGGAATAATGTGGTCTCTGACACCGTCCAAGATGATTCTCTGAGTCTTGGCTTTCTTCACTTCATAAACATCTAGAGCAATGGGATTTGACACAGGTACTGGCACGACGATGTTCGCAAATGAACACAACTTGTTCTCCTTGAGAAAACTTGTGATTCTAACCTTCCACTGTAGGTAGTTGGAGATCCCCTCCAAATTATCTTCAAACCTAATGCTGGAAGTTGTCTTTGTCCACATGACAAAGAACCTCTTCTCCCTTTATTCTTCTAAGCAAATGCCCCAGCAAGTCACTTTTGTGCGAGTGCCAAAGCTTCCCACTAAACTTCAGAGCCCTAGTTCTGATACCATGTTAAAAATACCAGTTCCACACTTAGTCAATAATAGGTTTCATCTTTCTATATATATTCACCAATATAGAAATATGCCAACATGCATATACTAGACTATGAGAAGAAGCACAAATAACTAAGCAATCTAAAATTTAAAATCAACAACAAAATACTCATAAATAGTATGCAAATCACACTCTTAGCACACAAACAAATCTAGGCAATACCTCAGTAAGAAACCATAGGGAGATATACAGTTCAAGGAGATATTATTGAGCTTCTAAGAAAGCATTTCAGAGTTACATCGGTTAAAATACTTCAACAAATACAACACATAACTTATCTCACTCTACCAACATCATTTTCTTAGCAAAACAGTGCATAAACTTAGCCTAGAAATTTGTGCCCCTAATGTATGAACTCCATGACCAAGTACAACCAACACAAGATTCATAATTGTCTTGGAAAATGTGCCTGAGAGTTTTTTTTCTATACAATACACAACTTTACAATTTTCTCATTAGAAAAACCCTTGGAAATTGTGCCAAATGGAACATAAGTGACAACCTTGATTTTTGTGCCTCTTTTCTTGTTGTAAGGCTAGCCTCAATTGTCATACGACCTCACTGTAGCAGTTGTATGAATTGAGTATGAAATAGTTGAACCGTTCCTCCTTGGAGTGAGTGCCAATCCCTCTCCTAGGGATGTGTGCCAACTTCCATCGCAACAAACTCTCTTTGTCAAGCTCAAACTCTCTTGGGATGCATGACTCTTCAACTCCATCTCCATTCTCTCCTCAAAATGTCTACCCCCTCTCTCCCTCATGAGCTTCCTTTATTCAATTTCTAAGTGTAACTGCCCTAACCCTTGGTCTTCCAATGATATTGACGATTAAGATTAGATATTTCCCTCATGAGATCAACGTTCACAACTTAATCATCTGTTGAGGTCACTTAAGTCACTAAAGTGACCTAGAACATCATAAATTCACCTTTACCCTTAAAAATTAAAAAGTACCCAACTTTATAAAATCACTTTATAAACTTACTTTATAGAAACACATTATAAAGGAACTAAGGAGAAATTTTGTTGAGTCACTTCCGCATGTTGGGTGCCGCTAATGCGGAAGTACCTCCGAGCTACCAGTTCTAACACTCCCTCTTAGCGAGAGAGGTACTTTTGGTACCACCACCATAATCTCCCTCCAACTCATCAGTTGTAATAGTTGCTCCCCTGTACTAAAATCCTTTACTCCCTCTGAACAGGAAGCCACTACTCCCACTGCATTGGAAGCTTTTGTTGCTACCTCAACTAATCCATGAACTCAAGACATGCTCCTAGGAGACTTTCACTCACTCCTGAGTATCGATTTGCATCGACTCATTCCCGTTGATTCCTCTGAGAGTCCCGGAAGAGGACTGAGTCCTCGATATCAAATCTCTGTCATGTGCAACCTACCTACTCTCTGATACAGAATCTGAATCCAGAAATCCACTGGACCCCAACACAAGTCGTCCCAACAACCTGTAAAACCTCTCATACCAGACACCAAGAAACACTCACGTGGCATGAGTTTCTCCCTCTAGATATAACAATACTCGACCGCAGTAGAGTGCAACTCCAAATCCATCAACCTCCAGAGCTGACACTGGGAGTAAATTAACTGTCAACTCTAGAATATACAACACCTCGATAACTTCCAAAAAACCTCCTAAATTTACTTCGAATCTAACCCTTCCAACCCCTTTTACTGCAAGTTGTGAGCCGCCCACCACTGTCAACAACATAGTTTGAGTTTGTTTTTGAAAGACTAAGGAACACTAACCTCATTCCCGTCATATACAGAGAAGCTCCACCATCCACAAACCACTCTTCAATGTCCTTGACCACATGGAAATCACTGCCCATAGGACCAATCATGAGAGAAAACTCCCTCTCATATCTCTCAACAAACTCAACAATCTTTGTTAATGTTGACACCTCTGGTTTCAACTTCTTATTCTTCTTGTTCGAACACTGACTAGCGTAGTGGCCAGTCTTGTGACATGCAAAGTATCTCACCTTGCTCATGTCCTTCTTTTTCTCATTGCTCTTTCCTACAAGAGAAACATTCTTATCATCTACACCATCCATTGCCTTCTCTTGAGACACCTCCTGTATCTCCTCTTGTGTAAAATGATCCCACAATATGATCCAGTCATGGAGCTTCTATCTCCCACCATGCACTTCACGAAAACCTCCCTCTCCTTAGTGAAGCCTTTGAGGCCTATACGTACCAACTCTAAGTCAGGAATAAATTCTCCAACAACTTCCAACTCATCCTTCACCTGTGCAATTTGGGTGACGTAGGAGGCCACACTCTCTCCCTTGGCCATCCTAGTACTATGGAGCTTGTCCCGAAGAACCATTTTTTGTTCTCATTCTTTGCCTCATACAAACTCTTCAGTGCATCCCACATCTCTTTGGTTGTCTTCTTCTAAGCCAAATGTGGAATAAGGTGGTCTCTAACTTTGTCCAAGATGATTCTATGATTCTTGGCTTCATTCACTTCATGAACATCTAGAGCAATGGGATCTGACATAGGTACTGGCACGATGATGTTCACAAATGACGACAACTTGTTCTCCTTGAGAACACTTGTGATTATAACCTACCACTGCAGGCAGTTGGAGATTCCCTCCAACTTATCTTCAAACCTGATGCTGGAAGTCATCTTTGTCCACATGACAAAGAACCTCTTCTCCCTTTCTTCTTTCAAGAAAATGACCCAACAAGTCATTGTTGGGGAAGTGCCAAAGCTACTCACTAAAGTTCAGAGCCCTAGATCTGATAGCATGTTAAAAATATCAATCCCACACTTAGTCAATAATAGGTTTCAACCTCCTATATAAATTCACCAATATAGAAATATGACAACATGCATATACTGGACTATGAGCATAAGCACAAATAGCTAAGCAATCTAAAATTTAAAACCAATTGCAGAATACTCATAAATAGTAGGAAAATCACACTCTTAGCACACAAACAAATATGGGAAATGCCTAAGTAAGAAACCATAGGGATATATAGAGTTCAAGGACATTTTATTGAGCTTCTAAGAAAGCATTTCAGAGTTACAACAATTAAAATACTTCAACAAATACAACACATAACTTATCTCACTCTCCCAACATCGTTTTCTCAATAAAACATTGCATAAAATCATCCTAGAAATTTGTTCCCCTAATGTATGACCTCCATGACCCAATACAACCAAGACATGCTTCAGAACTATCTTGGAAAATGTTCCTTCGAGATGATGTTTTGTATAGTACACAACTGTACAATTTTCTCCTTAGGAAACCCTTGGAAATCGTGCCAACTGGAACAAAAGTGACAACCTCGATTTTTGTGCTTATTTTCTTGTTGTACGACTAGCCTCAACTACTGTATGACCTCACTGTAGGAGCTGTACGGACTGAGTATGAAATAAATGAATTGTTCCTCCTTGGATTGCATGCCAACTCCCACTGCAACAAACTCTTTCTCAAGATCAAAATATCTTGGGATGTGTTACTCTTCAGCTCCGTCTCTCTTCTCTCCTCAAAATGTGTGCCCTCTCTCTCCCTCATGAGCTTCCTTTATTCAATTTCTAAGTGTAACTATCGTAACTCCTGGTCTTCCAATGAGATTAACGATCAAGATTAGATCTTTCTCTCATGAGATCAACGATCACGACTTAATCATCTGTTGAGGTCACTTAAGTCACTAAAGTGACCCATAACGTCATAAATTCACTTTTACACTTAAAAATTAAAAATGACCCAACTTTATAAAATCACTTTATAAACTTACTTTATAAAAACACATTATAAAGTCACTAGGGAGAAAGTGTGCTCAATCACTTCCACATGTTAGGCTTTGCCAATGCAGAAGTACCTCCGAGCTACCAATTTTAACACTCCCTCTTAGTGAGATAGGTACTTCTGGTACCACCACCAGAATTTGTCTCCAACTCATCAACATGGAGACAAATTTTGTACACTCCCTCTGCTCCCTCTGAACATGAAGCCACTACTCCCACTG
The DNA here is from genome assembly GCA_032191745.1 of Picea mariana. Lineage (NCBI taxonomy): Eukaryota > Viridiplantae > Streptophyta > Pinopsida > Pinales > Pinaceae > Picea > Picea mariana. The sequence goes on along the minus strand of JASDQU010027875.1, from coordinate 18,966 downwards.
CACTAGAAACCTCTGTTGCTACCTCTACGGTTCCATGAACTAAAGACATGCTCCTAGGAGACTTCATTTTCTCTCAAGCATGCATCCACATCGACTCATGCCTACTGATTCCTCTAAGAGTTTCAGAAGAGGAATGAGTCCTCAATATCAAATCTCTCTACCGTGTAACCTACCTACTCTTCGATGCAAAATCTGAATGTATAAATTCACTGGACCCCAACACAAGTCGTCTCAAC
>JASDQU010027874.1:13998-29266 GCA_032191745.1 Picea mariana | reverse complement strand
AGAATTTGGCAACCAAAATAGGCTAGTCAGTGTTGAAGAAACCTTCTGTGACTTTTATAAACTTGAGAAAAATAACGCCTCGCCTCTTTTCAACAATTTTTATTTTATTTTAAATATTAAGGTTCGTCGATCTTCTGACTACTACAGGTCGAACTTCCGTCAGAAAACGCTCCCAGCAAAGCATTGGAACTACAACATGCTCGTCGATCGCGTCAGTGGGATATCATTGGAATATTCGTCGATAGACCGACGGACGTCGTCGGTAGTTTTTCGGTTGTCCTTTGAAATTAATTTTTTAAAGGTCATCCATCATCAGGCATTAGGGGAGTCGGAATACCGACGATAGTCCAACGTCGAAAAAACCATGGGAGATTTTTCAACGCCTGTTGATTCCTCATAAGTGGCGGTTGAGCGACGTCAAACGTTGGGGGTACGACAATAGGGCGTTGAAAATTCTGTCCATTTATAGTAGTGTGGTCGTAAGAAGGAAGGCACTTAGCCAGAGAAGAGCTAGCGCCCAGTTGGCGTGGAAGTTGAGAAACGTTCAAGAGAGGACCCACGGGTCTCATATGACCTGCACATTTCAAGAAAGGACCTTTGTAAGTGGGTTTGGAGTCTAGAAGATACCCAAAGAGTCAATCCGACTCAATTTATTGATTGATCCTAGATCGAGAGGTCGCGAAGGCCTTCAAAGAGAAGGGGGGTCTGCATATCTTAGGAAATAAAGGTTCCCTAGGGGAACATATAACAAGTTAAAGATGAAGAAGATAGGACCATGTAGAATCTTGAAAAAGTTTGATGGAAATGCCTATGAGATTGAGCTTCTATATGGTCTAGTCATATCACCCATATTCAATGTTTCAGACCCGTATCCTTATAGGAAAGATGACACTGAGAGATCAGAAGATCAAGAGAAGATCTAGTGGGAAACAAAAACGCATGTAGCAAAAAAAACACAGATGGAGAAGATCATTTATCAGAGGATTGACAAAAAGACTAGGAGGAAGTCCTATTTTGAATATCTGGTCAAGTGGAAGGGACACCCAATAGAAGATGCCAGTTTGGAAAATTAAGCTTCTATTTAGAATAATGGAAAGTTGGTGCAGGAGCTCATGGACAAGAGTCCATGAAATTTTGTTAAGGGGAGTATTATGCAGCAGAATCATTAGAAATCACACGAAGAAGAACCTATCAACATATGGGCTTCAATACGGAATCTCAAAGCTGGCAGTTGCAACAGATATTTTGAAGTACGCCTTAACTCAGCGCCAGAAAACTCTTTTAAGGCATGCTTGAGCGATCATACGTGTAGTGGGAGTTTCCACTCCGGCTCTGGAATGCGACTGCACTAGGATAGCCATTAGGATAGGTTTTGATGTATACAAGTAGTCAGGGGGAACCCTAAGATCCCTGTGAGATAAATAGAGGTTATGTATGCCCAAATGAGGCCAGCTACAAGTTAGTAGAATATTTCTGAGTTTTTAGTTTTCGTTGTGATGATAGTTATAGACATTTTGTACTTATGAATATAACAAAGGAAAATTGACTCAATGCAAGGTGTGGACATTGTTTTGCAATTCTCTGTTATTGTGCTTTCATGAATGAATGAATGAATTTCGTTGAGTAGATGTAACTGTGAATTTTAGGATAAGTTTCAATTGTTTATCTTTTATAGAGTGGTGCAAGTTGTGCACATAGAATGCAAGGAGTGCGTTGATGAAATCTATTTTGGTTGCGAATCTCAGAAGAGATAGCACAAAACTTTCCCTTTGCAAGGAGTGAAAAGGGATTGGTGCAAGGCGTGCACAATCACCTGCAAGAATTGAAACCTTCTGTAAAGATCTGGTGCAAGGAGTGCACAAATCCAAGATTCGACTAAGTGTCGAAGGGAATTTGCAAGAAGTTGAAGAACCAGAAAAGGAGAACGCTAGGAGGGGGAGAGGAATTTTTCTTCGAGAAATCCTTCAGATCTGAGTTATTGAAATCCATGAAATGCAAGGAATGCATGGGAAGTCGAAGTCTTTACGAGACCAATATCAAGAGGAATAACACTTTTCATAAGTGTTAACGAGATCCAAGAAACAGACTCATAGAAAGGACAAAGGTCAAAGCCTTTAAATCTTTTGAAAATCTTCTAAATCTAAAGAAAGTGTAATCTTAGAGGGAAATATTTGTACCATCCGATCAACATCCAGATAATGAGGAGAAAGCATAAAGCGGGAAAGATCTCAGCCGTTCAGGTTGAGCGCAAAAGAATTGTAGCCATCCGACCAAGGTAAGGTGCACTAAGGATAATATTTAAGTACACAGGAGGAGCGGGGTTACAAAATTCCAAAATCATCAGAACTGTCCATCAAGGGGGACACGTGGTGAGAGATCAGTGTTTCGATGATTTGTGACTCAGAGAAGTCAAATGCAGAGTTACAAGAACTCACAAAATTGCAATTTGATCTGAGCTGTCAGATTGAGGAGGGAGATGAACCGTATATCTAGAGAAGGGAGGTGAGTGATATTACAACTTCATGAAATGCAAAGAGTTGATCTGAGCCATCAGATCACATGGATTTGTGAGTCGTTGATCTAGCGCACATAAATTTTGAGATATCAGGGATCGGAGGAGAGAAGTGATCATCCTTCCAACTTCGCGAAATGCGAAAAGGAGATATGGATCATTAGATCGCGGGGATTGTGGACTATTGATCTGACAAGTGGAACTCACAAGTTCGGGTTCCGGAAGGAGGAGCAATTGGATTTATTGAACCGTAAAATTCCAAACCTCTTGGAAGGTTTGGTCCCAGGTCATAGTGAAGGGATACATCGGTGAAGTAGAATAGAGGGGCTAGCACACGCTAGGATCTTCTCGGGATTTCATAGGTTGGGAGAGTCAGGGTGACTCACATGAAAAAACCCAATACACAAAATCGTGAAACGCCTTTTGAGTTAGGCGAGTGTTCATAGTCATGGTCACAAGAAGGAAGGGGCTTATCTAGAGAAGAGATAGTTCCCAGTTGGCATGGAAGCTGAGCAATGCTTAGGAGAGACCCGCGGGTCTCATACAACCTACACATTTGGAGAAAGGACCTATGTAAGTGGGTTTGGTGTCTAGCAGAGACCCAAAGAGTCTATCTGGCTCAGTTTCTTGATTCATCCTAGACCGAGAGGTCGAGCAGCCCTTCAAAGAGAAGGGGGGTCTGCATCATTTATCAACATTATTTTTAGTGTCTTTGTTTAATAAAAATATGTGGTTGTGAAACTGATGGTGTTATGACTTAGCAAGTAAAAGAAATTAATATGAATATAATGCAAATTCCTAACTGTGATTCTCAATAAATGGTAATCTTTTCAAAAAAGAAACTTTCAATTCACCTTTGCAATTTAAAATAAGATGTAATCTCTCCATACATGTATCAAGATCAATAATAAGAACCCAAAAGATCACATTCCATAATGCAAAATGTATATTTTTGTATTTTCAATATAAAGGAAATGAAAATGCAAGGACTGAACAATATCTTGATATATAAAACCTACTATAAGAAAAAGAGACAAACCAAGAAGGATCTCAAGAAGAAAACACCCAACCCAATATGCAAGGACAACAAATGAAAAAATATGATGATAAATAAAAACCGCCCGAAAGTTCAACCAAGGGAAGGTTCCCTATCAATCTACAGGTACTTAACAGTCATGAGAGAGATCTAAGAATACTCAACAACCATCAAAACGTACCGAGCAAACACCAAACTCAGAAATCAAGAAAACAAGGATGATGAATGCAACTGTTTAGGGAAAAACCATGTATGTACACACCCTATAGAATGACATCTCATGTATGTTCACGTATCTCAAGGGAAAACCTATATATGTATTAAAACATTGTCAGGTTAAGGATAAGGCCAAGAAAATTAGACTCTATTGAAAATAGGCTTTCAAGCAATCATATGACTAGAAACTCAAGATAACCGAGAGAAATCTAAGGAGAAAAAAACTCCAAACCTCAAAAATAAGATTCTCTCCCCATTATGGTCGCTAATTTTATTACGAGTAAAATCACTCTATGGCATGGGTTAAACCACAACAGACGGAAATGAATGCAAAAATAAACACTAATCTCAAGTATGTTATATAAAAAAAATACTAATAAGACAAGATAAAGAGCCTACCACTTCCAGACATTCTATGAAGTCCATCGTTGAGCACTTGACTCAAAGATATACACCTGTAACTAGTCCTCAACAACCAAGATACACAAGAATATGGTGAGAATATATAAAGTTAGCACATATAATAGCATAATCCGTCAATATTCATAACAAATACAACCATGGAATAGTAATTCAAATATTTTCAAGATATTAATTGGATGAGAAAAGAGTATTTCTATTAAAATGTAATCAAAAGAACTGTATGAATGACAAACCTCTGTGTTAGAGCTTTTGGAACCGAGAAACTAAGTCCCTTCCAACTGGGCCTACACAAAGTTAATCCTCCACGAAAGGAAAGCTCATATAAGAGAGACAATGAAGTACTCCATCAAATAGGGAAGAGCTTAGAGGATGAACTATTTGTTCAGACTTAAAAGCACAAAGGGATGCAGACAGAATATGAAGTGAATAATTTCTCTAAAGTAACGTTTCTCTCAAAGTTGAATTATTCGCCTCCTTCCACCGCTTGGATATGGCCCATTTATAGCCTTCAAATGGAACTGAAGGGCTGAGTTAGAACATTTCTAGTTTATGGAATGTCAAGGATCATGGATCGCGTGACATGACACGAAAACCCGACACCATTTTTAATTTTGGGCACACAACTTGATTTACACATGTTGTAATGGGGAAATATATGTATACACATGTTGTATAGTTGTTAGGGAATGTATATGTTGAAAAATATGTTTTTTAGCTCTAGGAATTGCAAAAAGGGACTTCACGTTTGGATAAGGAAATGAAAAATAACTTATGATCAAGTTGCAAGGGGTGAGGAAAATATTTCTATAACACTCATCGACCCAATTATCTCAAACCTATGACCAGTGGAAGTAACATGTGCCACTTGGACAGAACCTTGAAGACCTTTGCACGTGCATTAAACTTGAAATAATATTCTTCTTATGGGAATTATGAGTAAGCATGGATGTAAGGTTCTCGTGAATGGATATCATTCCTTTGTTTTAAAATATTAAAACATCCATATCATAGATAGGAAATAAACATAATTATTATACCCACCATATCGTTATTACATATTAATGTTAATAAATACATATAGCTTAGGTATCGAATGAGTATATTAGAAAAAGTATATTCTTAGAAATTAAAATTTAAATAATAATATCGCCCATCAATATGTTAGGCATGTCATGTTGTTCATCTCGGTTTTAGTTAAATTATTGAATTATTGCTATTATAATTATTATAGCTTAGATAAAATAAGGGAAATGAAAATTATCGTTACCTTAATATTACAAGTCTAATTGAAGAAACCTCCCTTCCCGCAATATAATAACATGTGAAAAATAATTACATAGTAATTGCTAATGAATTAATATCTTATGATTGCTATTTTAAATAAAATATCTAAAAGAATAGAGGGATTTGAAATTTTTGACCTAGTTGGTAGTCACATTGTTTATTTATAATTATAATAGAATGTATAATTATGATGTGGGTATTACCTTTAATGGTAATTGTGTGACCATTATAAGCTATTAATTAGTAAAGTCATGTATACTACATGAGTAGATGTATATATATATATTATTGAAATTGTTATTGAATTAATTGGAATAAAAGATATAGTGGTTAATTGTTTAATTGAGAATATAAGTTGAAAGAGAATTGATTTTGATTGAGGTTGATATGTATACTTATATTATTACTTTGTTGGATAATGATATCCAAAAATGAATTGTTAATTGTTGAACTTACAATCGGTTATACCAATGGTATGAATGGGGTAATAGAGATGTTTTTGCAATGATACGAATTCAGACATTGAGTAGATATTATGTTATGAATTTGATTGATGAATTGATGATTGTGTAATGTTTTATGAGCCATAGATTTGAATTAATTGTGTAATGATTAAGTTATGTACCTTAAAGGTTAAGTGGGTTAAGGGAGTACATATCTCCATGTTCTTCATAACAATTGCCAGTCCTGAGACCCTAAATGGTCAAAATGAATCAGATGAATCCTAGAATTTAGTGTTGATTATGTGTCTTGGAGGTCCTAACCCTACATGTAGGTTTGATGAGTAGATATCATTGATTAGATTTTGTGTTATGATTATTTTGTTGATAGCAATAATGTTGTACAATGATACTTGCATTGTAGGATGTAGATGAGATTTGGATGTGTAACATTGATGTATGTTATCTTTGTATATCACTTGTTCTATTGATGCATTATAAAATTTGTTTTACCACTTATCACTTACATTTATGTGTTAAAATAGGGGTCATTACAAAATGAAAAAGTTATATCTTGTAAAGAGTGTCAATTTTTTGTTGGAAAACATAGATTACCTTCTTTACCGTTAGTGCCAATAAACATTGAAGTACCATTTCAACATTGGGGTCTTGATTTCATAGGTGAAATTCATCCTTCATATAGTGCTCAACACAAGTATATTCTAACTGCAACACACTATTTCAGTAAATGGGTGGAAGCAATTCCAAATATATTTACCATTGATGCATTTGTGATTAATTTCCTTGAAGAAAATATTTTATCCATATCTGGTTGTCCAAGAAAAATCACAATTGATAATGCTCAAGAATTTAAATTTATTGCAATGTTTAATTTTTGTCAGAAATATGATATAATTCTTGGACATTCTACTTCATATAGTCCTCAAGGAAATGGACTAGAAAAATATTCAAATAAAATTTTAATGAGAATTATTAAAAAGGTTTTGACTGAAAATAAGAAACCTTGGCATTCTCAATTGAGTTATTCTCTTTGGGAAAACATAATCAACAAAAAAATATTAATAATACTTCTCATTATTAGTTAATTTATGTTATGGATTCAATTCTACCTATTAATCTTGCTTTTCCTATCATGAAATTATTTCAGGAAGCTAGAGAGGAGCCAAATGATATGACAAGGAGAACCAACCAAATTATTGAATTTCAACAAACTAGATATAAAGTAAATGAAAAGATTCAAGAGTATCAGGACAAAATCAAGACTATTTTTGATAGAAGAGAAAAAAAAAAATTGTTCCTACTGATCTTGTATTAAGATGGGACAGTAGGAGGGAAGAACCTGGAAAAAATGGAAAATTTGATCTATTATGGTTTGGATCATATGAAATTACAACACTTGAAGGAATAAATTATTTCTCTCTTCAAAATCTTGATGGTGACATATTGGAATTGCTTGTTAATGGGCGATATTTAAAGTATAATTTGATTTATTAGTTAATTTTTATTTTATTTTTCCATTGCAGATATCGGTTTGGATTGGATTGACATTGGAAATTTGATTTTATTTTTCAAAGCCCTATTGGGTTAAGAACGCATTTTTTGAATTAAAACCCATTATGGCTAATTGAGTGTTATTTCTTTTTCGAGGTAATAAATTTCTTCAATCTGATAGTCATTTGCAATTGGAGATTTTAATTATGTTTTGTTTTGTGATCAATTAAAAGTTTGTTTTGATATTTTTCAGAATTATTTTCAGTTTGTTTGTTTTGAATATATGAAGTTAAACATTTCTATCTTACTCGAATATTTATAGAAATGATAGATCTAGTCAATAGAATCTAAAACTTAAACATGTTCTTTTTACAAGTTCGATGAAAATTTGTATTCATTTCTTTGTTTTGATAAAAAAAGTATGTTTGGGGTAATATTTTGAGAATTAATCTTTGATATTAGAATAATCATAAATTCAAAGTTTAGTCATAAATTAAAATACACAAAATTACCTATTATAAAAGGTACAGCTAGAATCAAGGGAAAATTAGTCTCAAAGTATTCTTTAATGTGTAGGAAGTCCTACTTGATCTTATAACGAAAACAAATATTATCATGTGTGTTATTTAACATATTGATCTCCCCCACTTCAAGGCCATTGAGTAAAATTTAAAGATAGTTGGTGAAAGGAAATTCAATAATGATTACCGCCATCTACTTCAAAAAGAGATGATGAAAGGAAATTCATAAATGATTTCTCTCATCTCGAATAAATGAAATTATAAAAATGAAGTGGTGAAAGGAAATTTAATTTGGGGTATGTAGATAACTTCACTAAGGCTATGGATGTCTGCTGGCTATGAAAAAATATTTGTGACATATCTAAAGGTTGTTTCTACATATATTTATTGTTACTATATTATTAATTATTTTACAACTATTTATGTATCTTGATGTGATTAGGTTTAATAAATTTATATAATTTCAAACCCTTGAGTTAAGAAAAAAAAAATTGAAAGTCTAATGTTTAAGATAAATTTAGATTGATTACTTTAGACAGTTCTTGAATAAATTTAAATAAGAAAATCATTTATTAACCTTTCTTGAAATATTTATTTAAGCATGTATCAATTTTTCCTATTGACAACTTTATCACTTCTTCTATAAGATTTATAATAAAATAAATGTTTTAGTTTTATATGTTTCTTCGAATAAATTTTTAAGAAAATAATGACTCCATTAACAAATAATGAAGGCACTTGGTATGCATGTACTTAGTGCCTCACGAAAGAGCCACAATCCCCAGACGAACCCTAATGTTGTAATATAGCTTAAAATTTTGAAGAATTTTTTTTTATTACCATAGCCATTTTGAGTTATATATTGACCCATCTTCTTAATTTTTCATGGTCAATAAAGACTTTAATTTTTTATTAATTCTTATTTTTCATTTTGTTTTAGAATACCTTTTATGTTGGGTTTTGAGTTTGTTAAAATATAGATTTAGTTTGATTTTGGTTTTAATTTGATTATAAACTAGTCTAATTTGAGTTAAATTATCGATAACATTAGTATTTTTTATTTGTAGCTTTATCATGTGTGATATAATTAATTTTTGTTCTTATTTAATATTTTTTTGTTTCTATATAGTTTAATTCTTTAATTTATGTATAATATTAATTGTAAATAGCTTCGATAAAATACATTATATATGTATGAGTTAAAATTAGTGTTATAATTTTGTTATATATTATCTTAGGACTTAGTCATATATATATAGGCGTTTTTTTTAGGTTTTATAATATTTTAAAAAATTGAAAGTGTGTTTTTCTGTAGGTACATACGATGAGTATGGAGTGCATGATCAGAAGTGACAAGAGATCGACGACCCTCATCTTTCACATGCTCATATCAACGGTTCATTTATTTTTACCGCTCCTCGATATCTCGTTTAAATATTCAACTTCTTGTCATCAAGCCTGTCAGACCACCGGTCTCTTGGATGGCAAATATTTAACAATAACTACGCTCTTGAACCGATCCATTGCAACATAAGTGGATCACTAATAGCACCAACCAACAACTTCCACTTGGGGTCATGGAAGCCACTATTTAAATGAGTTAGCATAACATATATGGGTGACATGTGTCCCACTTAGATGCCACCTCAATGCCAACAAAAAGAAATAGAAGGTCACCATGTATCCATGAGACCTAGCAGATGGCATAAGTAGTGAAATCATGTCGAATCGTAGACTATGGGATATTTTGATATTAGGAAGTGCTTTGCCTCCTGACATCTTGATGTCAAGATACATCAGCTTTGACGTCATCATGCCAACTGAGCTCTAGTTATATCCAAATAGTGAAAGCCACATGCACACTTGGAAACCTGCAAAGAAATAGGTGAGGACCCTGTAATAGGGTGACACGTGTCATGTGAATTTTCCACCTCAATTCCATCATGGACCAGTATTGAGTAGCCACGTGTACAAATGATGTAAACATAATGTTGTTGTATCCATTTGTGGAGATCCGACGATGGAGATCATACCCAGATCAATGGTTCTCATTATCACAGACATTGGACCATGGGATATTCTAATGTTGGGAAGTTATTTAAATCCCAATGTCCCAATGTCATGATATGTCAGAATTGATGTCATATCGGACCTTGGACTATGTGATATTTTGATGATTGGAAGTGCTTTATGAACCTACATCTTGATGTTGCGATATGTCAACTGTAACGTCCCTCCATTATGACAACAAACAACGATGAGTAAAAGGTGATTTTTTTTTCATTAAAAAATTAATCGTCATGACATAATGAATAACATCATACGTTACACATCATCATAAGTAAATAACAACACATCCAAGAATTAAGATAATTAACAATGATGTAATCAATGCATAAACATAAGGAGTGACACAATTCATCACAACACAATCAACTGAAGAAAATACAATAAATGATCAATCACGTCACTGAGTAATAACAAACTACTTGCCCAAACTACCCTTCAAGGTTAGGACCTCCAAGACACATATGCAATGCTCAATCCTAGGATTCATCTGATAGATTTTGATCACTTAATGTCTCAGGTATGGTGACTATTCTAAGGAACAAGGAGTTTTCTAAATCCCACTAACAAAATCAAATCGAAAACCAACTAGCGCAATCAATAAACATCCTTATTGTTCATGGTGCAGAGAATTTAAATACTCAATCATTCATAAATCGATATTATTCATGTTGCAAGAGAAGTCTAAACACTCAATCAACCATACATCCATAGTATTCATGGCGCATGAGAAATCAACTTTATCGTACATGGCGCAAGAGAATATAATTAGTCAATCAACATATGTCAACGCTATTCTAAAGGCCCAAGTGTAATCAAATTTACTTTATATGGCGCAAGAGATTATAAAAGTTTAGTCAATCATAAAACAACATAAGTTAAGGTGCAAGTGTAATTGACTTTATTTTGTATGGCGCAAGAGGTTATAAAACTTTAGTCAATCATAGAACAACATAAGTTAAGGCACACAAAAATTATATTACATAACCTACATCAAGTAATTGACACAATCACCACCTACAATACCTTTCAACAACTAGTCAACTATAAGACACATATCAATTGAATGACGCAATATCGCCTATTAATGACCAAACACTAGTAGAACTACACTTTACATACATCAACATCGCCATATATTTGATGGTAAAAGAACAAAACTGGTTTCACTTAGAAATTAAATGGGAAAATGCATACACCATTCAAATAAAATCTCCCATTGATATGAGAGTGGAAAGTGACCCAAACCTCAGTCAAGTGGTCATCAGTGCCAATATTCCCACTCACCAAAAGGATACCATTACAAATATTCACTTAAAACGATGATTGTAATTTTGTAGGCTGTAATCCTGGACTAATTATTCTAAAAGATTGTTACAATTACTTGCTTATAAAAATGAAAACATTACACTGATATTAACAACAACAATTAAAAGTTAAAAACTATGATCTAAATAACGCTATAACATTATAGAACACTATTGAAATAATTTTGACATGCATTCAAATTTACTTAAGAACTATAATATTTCCATGGGTGTCACTTACATTCTATTATCTAGGGAGAATAAAAATTCTAGAACAATCGTGTTATACTATTGAAATGTAATGTACGTATATAAGAAGATACATTAAATATTTCAAGTAATATATTGCTAGAAAATAAAAGGGTAGGGATTAATTGTTGGACTTATTAACCTGCTTCAGACTGATTATCAGAGCACCCATCTAAAGTTGGCAATAAAATCGACATGGTTAAACAATCTTAAAAGGAAAAAAATTCATTATAAGAAGAAATGTGGATAAACCTAACTTCCAGAGAGGTAGTCACTAGTTCAGTACCCAGAGGAAGGGAGAAAAAAATTTCCAATAATTAGATAAAACTTAGAGATCAAACTCTGGCAAAACGCCATTGGAGGAGGAAGAAAAACATAGGTTTTTATTTTGATTGCAGGCATAGGATAGATGCACCATAATGGGCGATTTGGGACTTACAAAAATGAAGAGGTTTTAAATGGAAGGATCACGAGGCAAATTCACAAGAGAGTTGAGTGGTTTCTTTGATAAAAACACAGAGAATCCAATTGTTGGGAAAATCGCAAGCTTCAATTCAAAGGTGTTTCCTAGAGATGGACACAAGATACTCAACATGTTGGAAAATTCATAAGCTGGGAAAATTGAATGGAATCAAATTGTTTTAGGAAAAGGTCACAAGGAGATTCACCACACTAGAAAATCACACACAGAAAAAAACACAGAGGGTTAGGGAGAATGAATGCGCATAGTTTCTCCCCACTGGGAAATTCACATACAAAAAAAAACATAGAGTTCTAGAGAAGGATCACAAGGAGATTCTCCCAATGGGAGGGCACATTTAAAGGGTTGGAGAAAACATAGTTCATGATAATGAAGGTCAACTTGAAATGTTTCGGCAAGTAGCCCCAAACAATGGGATTATTTTCCATTAAACAAATTCGTGAAGGCAAAAGCAAGAAGGCTCACACACCATCAATCCCTATTTGATCAAGTAAAGAACATAGGGAAGGGAATGCTAGCAAGACCAAATGCAGTCAAGAAGTGAGTGACGAGTATGGTGCAATTCAAGGAAAAGTTAAAGCCAAAATTTAACTAGACTACAGAGATCAACGCTCTGACAATTTACACTGATGCTCGACTCAAAATTAGAAGGAAGAGGTTATCAATCAAGTGCGTAGACTTTTCTCAACACAAGTATGCAAAAATCGATTGGCCATTGGGAAGAACACAACTGAACTGACTTAATTATTTTGTTGAGAAAAATAATTACAGTGAACTCTATAACCCCCAAAGCGTTGAGCCTCTTTATAAGTTCACCGAGACCATAAGTAGGTTCAAATTCGTATTTTCAATTTGCTTAAGTTGAGATTAACATGAATTCCATAAAATGCCAAGGGACATGCAATGATCAAGGACTATGTAATTTCTATGGAATTTAAAATGACCAAGACAATTAAATTCTGAGGAAAATGAACATCTTAGAGTACCATTTTTATTCTAAATACATCTTGCAGAAAAATGTATGAACCCTCTATATTCTAAGTACATATCACCAAAAAATAAATACTAGAACCACTGTCTTCAGTGAAATTTTAAAAGCTTGTACATATTAAATATTAATACAATACAATTCTCAATAAAATACCATAGTCGATGACGAAGGTGAACCTGGAGATGACTTCGACAACTAGTGTTTTTCAAATTATCCCGCTTGCTAATCACAAAGAATTCACCAGTACCTCCCAGCCAACTCTAGGGGTACTCTTCTTCCCCCTATGCCCTGCGATCCATAAAGGGGCCATAAAAACACAATATGAAATTCCTCTAGCTCCCAGATCGCCTCACAAGGTAGATCCACCACTCTCTCTCAAGCTGGGTATCCCAACTCTCATAATCAAAACCAGTGAAATTTTTTGCAGCATAACTTTTCCCATAACCATCGTGATCCATTTCTCAACTCATCCATTTGTTTTATAACATTTTCCAATAACTCATCCCCACTTGCACATTTAATTCATTTTTTAATTAAAATAATTTAGAATTATCTCCCCCACACACTTGCCTCCCTTTCCCCCAATTTTCACAATTAAATCCACATTTTAATTTAATAAAAGTCAATTTCCCTCACCCATCCTAAAAATGCTCCTAAAATCACTCCTAGTTGTCCCTTTATTCCTTTTATTTCCAATTAATGACTGACGCCTTTCTAAAACCGAGTTGAGTTAAAATATGAATCTTCTCCTAGTTAGACTATTGTTAACTAGGATCTGCATTCCTTTCTATTCACCATTCCTTTAGATTATTTCCATTTTACCTTAAATTTCAATTTGGTAAGTACTTGCACATATGTGTATTAAATCACTCTTTAGATTTATTTTATTTTCCTTGATTTCTTAAATTGAGTCATTTCATCTCTACATTATTTAATTATAAAATTAGTTTTTAGTATTCTCACTAACTTAGACTTAGGCTTATTAAATTTTTATTTGCAAAGGCTTAGACTGTTATGGATTATGATTAAAAAAATTGTTATTTAATTAATTAATTAATTAATTAATTTGGTAGTGCTCAAGTTTTTACAAGGTTTAACATTCACTCAAAATTTTCTAGGCCACCTAGATGCATTTACTCAATTTTTAAATTCTACGATGTTCCCTTCGAGACACACTCTGTGCTCCAAGGGTTCCACTCTCCTTTGATTGGTTTTGTTAGTTGTCCAACCCCAGGAGTCAACACTCCATTCGAGCGAACTTGTGAGAGACTAATGGATTCTAAGGAATAAGGACCCTGCCTTATTGGGTGCCCCTTAGAAATCTTCATGAGTGACTATCTCAGTCTACCCTCATGGCATCATGGATATATCAAACTAGGTAATCGTTAACCTACAATTTGAGGCATGACGTGAGTGCTAGTAGGTTGTTTCAGGGATGCTTCCACACCTCTCCCTCAATATCTGGTTTATGTGCATGGCCCCTTTACTCTTTATGTGAATCAGATTAGCAAGAAATCGTCAGCCTGCATCCATCAACAAAACATTGTCAATGATCCATAAACAACATCATAATATATTCGATTATATGTCACATATTCATAAATGAAATACTCAAACCAATAAAAACCACTCCCTGACTCAATTCGGAGTCCAAGGAGGTCTAGTGATGCCATCAACATCATCAATCTGTCAAGTGTCCTGTACATTCAGGGGAAACTCGTCAATAGCATCTGTCAATACATAAATAGCAGACAACATAAATCATAATCCATCAACATCATCATAAGAATCCCTAATTGAAAGCGATAATTGTATACTATAACTAGATCACTTGCACGCAAGTGTCCTCAAATAATAAGTCAATATCATGTTCTCTCAAGAGATGGATGTAACATACACCCCCTCTTGTTTTAACCTTCGTCCCGAAGTTGTACAATATATAAATGCAGTAAATAAAGAATTTGACAAGATCTATATGTCTAACTATCAAATAAATATGGGAACTTCTGGCGCATATCATATGCATCCTCCTAGGTAGCCAAGTGTGGAATATAATTTTCCCACTGGACCTTGACCTGATCTATTGTTCAACGTTGTAGCTATCTAATGTGATCATCCATAATGAAGATTGGTTGCACCATGAGTGCACCCTTGTATGACACCTGCAAGCAACGCATTTCAATCACATGTGTAGGATCACTAACATATTGTCTCAAAAAAAATACATGA
>JASDQU010027872.1:0-19747 GCA_032191745.1 Picea mariana | reverse complement strand
TTGTTCCATATATATATCCTCATCTAAATGTCCATGTAGAAACATTGTTTTAACATCTAGCTGCTCTAACTCAAGGTCAAGTAAAGAAACTAGTGCTAACATAATACGAATGAAAACAAGCTTCGCAACTGGTGAAAAGATCTCATAAAAATCAATGCCTTCATTTTGAGAATACCCTTTTTCTACCAGTCTTTCTTTATACCTTTCAAATTTATCATCAACACCCTTTTTCAGTTTATAGATGCACTTGCAGCCGACAACCTTCCCATCCTTTGGAAGTTCTACCAAGTCCCGTGTTTTATTCCTCTCTAAGGAATGAATTTATTCATTCATAGATTTCTTCCATTGATCACTTTCAAATACCTTAATTACTTCCTAAAAACAACTAGGTTCTCCATCAATAGAAACCAAAGCCACATATAAAACATAATTTCCATACCTTGTAGGAGGATTCTTGACCTGTGAATATCTCCTTAGAGATGGTTGAGGAATATCCTCAGTTTCCTGGATATTTTCTACATCTTCATCTTTTTCTTCTGGAACTTATTCATGCTCCTCCCTTTTTGAAGATGGTTGAATTTCCAACTGAATTTGCTGAACTTGCGGTACCTATTCTTGTCTCACTTCAACATATACTAGTTCTGATTTTAAGAGTGAGGATTCATCAAATACTACATCTCTGCTTATGATGAGTTTGTGTTAAGTAGGATCCCACAATATGTACCCCTTAACTCCATCACCATAACCAACAAAGACATATTTCGTTGATCTAGGATGTAACTTAGAACACTAATCTTTAGAAATAAGAGCATAAGCATCACAACCAAATATTATCCTATTTGAAAAATCACACGAATGACTTGTCCATACCTCTTCGACAATCTTACATTTTATTGCAGTTGATGGTGAATGATTTATCAGATAGCATGATGTAAGAACTTCTTCTTCCCAAAATTCATGTTACATCTTGGCATTACTGAGCGTGCTCCTTTCTCTCTATAGAAGAGTCATATTCATGCATTCAACAACACCATTCTGTTGAGGAGTATAAATCGTGGTCTTATGTCTTTCGATCCAAGCTTCCTTGCAATAGTTCTCAAATTCCATAGATGTGAACTCACCTCCATTATCTGTCCTTAAACACTTTATTGACCCGTCAGTGCTCTTTTCAACCAAAGCTCTGAATTCATTAAAAGTATAAAATACATCATCTTTTCTTTTAAGTAAATAGACCCAAACCTTTCTACATATTTTTTTTTGTTTGTTAGTTTGTCCTCAGGGGCATCTAAGCCATCAAAATCACCCAAGGATTACACCCGGCCTGATCCACACCAACCCTTAACATGGCTGGACTTTTTGTCCCCATAGGTTTCGAATCGATGACTTTAACATCAGGGAGTTCCTTAATAGCACACTTCGTCACCGACTATCCTACACCTCGAGGACCCCAAACCTTTTTACATTAATCATATATAAATGCCACAAAATATGACGATCCTCCAAAATAAACTATAGGGGATGGTCCCCAAACATCTAAATGAATGTAATCAAGGATACCTTTGCTTATATACCTTCCTGTTTTAAACGTATGTCTATACTATTTTCCGAAAACACAATACTTGCAGAAATTGAAATTCAAAAACTTCAAACTTGGAAGTGACTTACGATCAACCAGTATCGTAATCCCTTTCTCTCTCATATGAACCAAATGTTGATTCCATAAACGAACATATTCACTTGCATATTCACATGCTACCATTGCTTGATTTACTTTTGTCCTTCCTTCAAGATGATAAAGGTTCCCGATCCTCTTTTCCTTCATGACTATTAAGATACCTTTGGACACCTTCAGTACCCCACATTGAGTTGTACACTTGTAACCAGCAGAATCTAAAACTCCCAAAGATATAAAGTTTTTTCTTAGTTTGGGATAATGCCTTACATTTGTTAATGTTCTTATAGAACCATCATGCATTTTAATCCAAACGCTACCAACTCCAACAAATTTACAAGAAAAATCATTTCCCATAAAAAAAACACCATCATCAATAGATTGGTAAGTTTAGAACCAATTTCTATGAAGACACATGTGGTTGGACACCACAGAATCTAACAACCAATGTTGATGCTAATGTGAAACATCACAAGTTGACAATACCTCATCAACGATACCTGAACTAGAACCTACATGTGTTTCTTCTAAATTAGCTTGCTTTGCTTCTTTTGTGGTGTCCTCTTTGGATGCATTTTGTCTTTTCCAACAATCCGTCTTGAGATGCCCATATTTTCCACAGAACCAACATTTCTTCTTACTCTTCTTTTCTTTTTGACTTAGATCTTGATGTACCCCTCTCATTTTGCACTCTTTCTGTAGATCGACCTTTGACCACCATTCCTTCTGCTATTGAGGTTTCTTTACTGGATATTTTCCTCATCTCCTCAGACAACAAAGATCCCACAACAATGTCATAATCAATGACATCTATTGTTCTAAACCACATAGTTGTGACCAGATGATCCCAAGGCTCAGGAGACAGACACAGTAGAGTAACAAACTTGTCCTCATATCTGTACTTTACTTCCATACTAAATAATTGACAAATCAAAGTATTGAAAACATTCAAGTCATCAACAATTTTCGTACATTCTTTCATCCGCAAGCTGTACAACTGCCTCTTCAAGAATATTTTGTTCGTCAAGTTCTCTGTCATATAAAAATTCTCTAGTTTTCTCCACAAACCTGTCACTTTCTTCTCTTCAATGATGTTAAAAAATACTTCATCTACCAGACACAAACGAATAGTATTGAGGGCTCTTGCATCCAGATATTCCAAGTCCTTGTATTTCATGCTTGTCGATTTATTTGTATTTCCAACCAATGCCTTTTGCAATCCTTATTGCACAAGTAGATCCTGCATCTTGAGCTTCCATAATGCAAATCTTTTCTTTCCACTAAATTTCTCCACCTCAAACTTAGAACTCCACACTTTCTCCATTAGTAGAAAAAATCCTCCAAACCGCTGCTTATAAAACCAAACCCTAAATTAAATATGAAGGAATAATGGTATGAACCCCCAATAAATATTAATTAAAAAAAAAGTTCAAAACACAATTATTTAATGTGTATTCCTTAAAACCTTTTAAACATCCACCCTTAATTTATTATGAAAAGCTCACCTCCCTGCATAAATTTGATTCCTCCACCTTTTGTATTATTATAGACATCGAACAAAATTGAACCACTTATTTAATAATCTTCCACGTCTTATGCGTAAGGAAACAAAACGATTTGAATTTCATACCATGACTTGGTAAAAACTTTAATTTTTTAAATCAATGCTCTTGAGAGTGTTGGATGTGAGCACTAGTTTTAGAGATCAGTGCTCCTTTAGTGTGTATGGGGGAGCACCGTTTTGCCGATGATATGTGGTGCACAAACCAGGCACGTTGATCTAGGACAAATTCCTATTTATTAAGTGTGAGAGTGTCGACACACCTCTAACACTTCCTAGGGAGCGTCAATGACCTGAAACACGTCCAAAGGTTCTTGCACTCATAGGAAACCTCTACACAATTCGCCTTGGCTCACCTGTGGCACCTACTTAACTTGCTATGGTACCACTTGTTGGGAAGCAGAAGAAAAACATACCTTCAACAAGAAATATTAAACAAGAATAAAACCAAGAACAACAATCACACAATTGACATAGTGATTTATGCAGAAACCCAATGCAGGAAAAAACCACAGGAAATGATATTCTATATTCTTATTATTCAAGGGAGAATTATAATATCCAATCTCAGGCATACAATCATCCTTTCCTCACACACACTCTACTCTCTACACACCTTGCACTCTCACCTCTATGGGTATGCTCGTATATATAACATCTATCACTTAGTTACACAAATATATCATGAATAGATCACATAGTTACACGAACAGTTCATAAAAATATTACACAATTTACACAACCTTTTTACAATGAGTTCATGTACGAAATTTCCTAATTTATTTTAAATGCATGTGCATGTGACCACATGTGGAAATTCGTTGGCATGTTTACAACATATGGAGCAGCCAAAGACTTTCCAAATAGATATTTTCCTTCTAATGGTGACGATTGAATCCCAACTCATTTCAATACCGGAAGAGGCAGTGACTCCAAGTTGTAGGATTTCCCTCCATGGATCTCTTGAGCCTTCGTAATATTGACTCAAACCGATCTTTCTCAACTTCCCTAATAATATTATCTTTACACCTTCTACATCCTTGACTTAAGAGTTGGAAAAATTATATTGAATATAATGCCTTCTTCCGCTTCCCATCACATATATCACATCCCCCCAATAGTAAATATCCCTCCATGACAAGACAACCACCCACCACATAGATATCACGGTCCCTCCCCAACGAGTGCATTCTCCTTGGGAAGACTTTGAGGGTGAGTTGGTTGATGAACTAAAGGAGAGATATGATTGGTTGGNATCTTTTCCTTCTAATGGTGGCGATTGAATCCCAACTCAATTCAATATCGGAAGAGGCAATGACTCCAAGTTGTAGGATTTCCCTCCATGGATGTCGTGCACCTCTGTAATATTGAATCAAACCGATCTTTCTCAACTTCCCTAATAATATTATCTTCACACCTTCTACATCCTTGAATTTGGATTGTAGGCTTTGTTTTTAATCTCTCGGGGGCTATGACTTAAGAGTTGGAAAAATTATATTGAATATAACGCTTTCTTCCGCTGCCCATCACATATATCACATCCCCCCAATAGTAAATCCCTTTGTAAAAAGAGCACCACCCACCACATAGATATCGTGGTCCCTCCCCGACGAGTGCATGCTCCTTGGGAAGACTTTGAGGGTGAGTTGCTTGATGAACTAAAGGAGAGATATGATTGGTTGGGATTGGTTGGGTTGGGCTGGGCATGTGACAACTTTATAGGCAAGGGAAGGATCACCTTGGATGGATGATAGTGAAATGTGGATCCAAGGGGATACTAAACTCACTTGTCTTGTTAGAAAAAACAAAGACTTGGGTTGCACAAGAAAAAGGGCAAGGTTACTTGGGCATGAGCACAAGCAATGGACCCATTTTCCTTGGTGACAGTAATCATGTTAGGGACACTAGGAATGTTAGGTAGGTAGACTTGACCCTCACTGCATACCCATGATGAGTTAGAGTTGGCTAGAGTCATGTGGAAAGACATGGACTGGATGCTACCACACGGCAAGAGACATGACCATGAGATGGGATGTGTCGGTCTGAAGAGGAAGTGTTGGATTGACAAGCGAGCATAATTTAAGAGCACACCCATTGAGTGATGGGGTGAAAATCATGCCTTATGGGGCACATTGGTCTAAAAGGACGTCTTTCCTCAAGAATTGTGTTGGTTCAAATATTGTGACTAAAATAATGGGCACATTGTCTCATAGGGAAGATGGGTCCATGAAGGGATGCAACGATTCAAGGGATGCATCAATTTGGGTAGTAGAGTGCACATATAAATTAACCATGAGGCAAAATAAGGTAAGGCATGGTGGAGGAAGAAGTATGGAGAAGAGAAATTAACCAAGATACAACAGACAAGAGAATTTTTTGAGGGTTGATCTCATGTGTGAGATGAGCGTACCATGGGGAAAAATGAAATATTGTACTAAGCTTGATGAGGTGACTCTTGTTACCAAAAGAGGATTCGAGTCTAAGGTAGCACAGACACTGGGTGGATCATATATTTGACAAGTATGGTGTAACAATGAAGCCTTGGTTGGGGTGGATGTGTATGTTTGGGAAAGTTAGACAGTGTGGTGATGTGAGGTGAGTTGTGTGACCGCGTCCAACCATTGTAATTAGGATAGTAGCCCCCAATACTTTGTATTATATTGTAAGTCAATTTCACAATATAATAAGACAAGCCATGTGTTAGGCATTACTGGTGCCAAATGCACCATATCTTGTGTCTCTCTTCTGTTTCACATGTTTGTATACTTGAAATGAGCAAGTGTTAAGTGTGTTATCAAGTTGTCTAAGTGTACAAGTGAGTCACATAGAGTGAGCGTGTGACTCAACCTACCCTAGAATGGAGTATGGGTATGCTCTAGGTAAACAGGAATAGCCTGGACAAAGTATCCTTGATGTAGCCAAGATACCAAGTGAGAACTGTGACGGTATGCACACCATAAACATAGATAATACTTAGAATATCGGGAGGGTATCCAAGGGGGTTTTGGTAGGTGGTGTCAGAGATAACTTTAAAAACAATTCGGTGAGCTCTTTTTTCAGCTCGATGACACATGGTATCGAAGCAGACTTTGAAGAAGGTTTGGTGAAAATTTTGGTGAAGCTCTTTCACAACAGTTCTAGGTATAGACTTAGAGAACAATTTGGGTAAAGCCAATATAAGTTTCTGTGAAGACAACACTCACATTGGTGAAAAATTTTAGGGGCCAATTGATTCATCATAGAATTTGAACGATTGGTACCAAAAATTGCGACAAAAGTTGGTTCTGATTGACGGGCCAAGTTGTGGGAAAAGTTGCAACTAGAAGAAATAAGTTTTGGGTGTGTAGTCTAGCATACTAGGCTCAATATTCATGCAACAAACTGAGGAGCTAGAATAGGTGAGAGACTGCATGACTAAATCGCAAAGTTTGGACAGTTCTTTGCAACGATGAAGAAGGTACTCGTAAGCAATACAAGCGATGATTTTAAGGATGGAAATTTATTTTAAAATGTATAAACCTTGGCGAATCATACTAATCCTTCACATGCCAACTATAAAATGTTTGACGATATTTTTGTAAAAATATTCAAATTTATAAGGATTTTATATAGTTTGTATAAAATTTTGGCGATATTTAAGGTAAAATAACTTTATTCTATAGAACCTGGAAGAATCATTTTTAGAATAGAAAATATTTTTTTGGGAAAACCGATGGAAAATTATCCCGTGAGAAAAATTTATCCCTTAAAATCATCCCTAAGTGAGACCAAGGTAGGGTTTGGTGATGAACCATTGCACTCAGTGAGGGAAGGGAACAAATATGGGGTGACACAACCATATAACCACTCTGAAGGATGCGATAATTGAGCACTATAGAAGGGGATTTGAAGGATAGAGGGTCATGGATCTTGCATCCAATTTGAGTCATGATAGAAGAGGCGATCTTCTTCAAAAGGATCAAAAAAATACAATGAGTTGTACCATTCTTGAGTAAGCCAGGTGACTTCGAATGCACCGTGGAAAGTTGGGAGTAGTGGAAATACTTCGTGGGACAAGTCAAAGGAGGCGAATCTTGGGTACGCTTGAAGAAACTACCCAAACAAAGCGGAGATGGGAGGTGTAAACAATGAAACTTGGAAGACCAAGAGAGATAGTGTAATTCAATGATTAGAAAAACTTCAAGAAGGAATAGAGAGAATAAATGAGGTCGATGAAAGAATGGAGTCCCAAATTGATAGATTGAAAGAAACAAGCAGAGCAAAGACCTTAATTCATCCTATGTTGGGAGCACTTAATAAGGAGGACGTAGCACAACATTGAAGGGACAACTCAAGTAACTTAAGAAGAAAGGTAAAATGGTTGAGTGTCACTTTTTTCGCACAACCATTTTGTGAGAGACTGAACCTTGAAAGGAGAACTAGCTTAGTTGATCTAAGTCAAGGAAGGTCAAACCATGTCAACAATGAAAGATCCCGAACCCTTGAAAGAGATGGTCGAAGAGAAAAAACAAATGGAACAAATGATAGAGGTCATGGAAACATTGGTAGAACGCATTTAGGAGTTTGAGATGAGAAGTCAAGGATGGGATTCACAGAGTGAATACATCAAGGGAATTTTCTTTGTAACCACAACTATAAGTGGGTTGAATATGGTAGCCTTTGTGGACACTGGCATGATGTAAAATATTATGAATTAACTATGAAGTCACTTCCTCATAGGAATGAGAGAATAATAGGATGGTGTAATATGGTGAACTCAATAATGATGCTAGTGACATGGATAGTTCATTCAACACCATTGAGAGTGGGGGAGTGGTATAGAAACATGGAATTGTTGGTGGCTGCAATGGATGACCCGACGATGATGTTGGGGCTAGATTTACTCAGACATGTGAAAGTAGTCCCCTTCATTCACAAAAGAGGCTTTTTATTCTTGGATGAGGATACGACACCAAGTGAACCCATGAAAATGAAGAAGAGGCTTGGATGGATAATTAGCATAACTGCAATCATGTTCATCAAGTGAGATGGCGAGATAGCTAGAACCTGGAAGATGGCATAGTGGTATAGGTTATATAGAATGAAACATCCTTGGGGAGAATAGGCCAAGATGGACAATAGTTGATAGCAACCAAAACTTTGGTAGAGAGAACCATAGGTTGGTTGGTTGGTTGAAAAACCCTCTGGACTGTGGACAAGGGTGCAAGGAAGATTTCAACTCTTTTGTTTCCAAGACCACAATGTAGGGGACACAACATGGGTTAAATAATTATCAATAGCATGTCGAGATTGTTGTGGGGGATCGATCAGAACACTTTCTTGCCACAAAAACTTCAAGTGTTGAATCGAGACAATGAATGGAGGCACTTTCTCAACTAGAATAGGAAATATATGTGGAGAAATTAGGGATATAATACCAATACCCCACCACGATCATGATTTTTTTTAGTAAGGCCATGGGGATATATGAATTTCATATTACCGTTGAATAACTTGAATATTTCAGATTCACACCGAAAGAAGTTAGGATGGTCTTGTGATACTTGTGCAAGAAGAACAAGTCAGATACAATGTATGCTAAAGTCAGATACAATGTATGCCAATATCCTTGGTGGCGACTATTGGGTACACTTTGTCTACCGAGAAAACGAGAAAGAGATGCACTATCGGGAGTAAGCAGTGCAAATGGATATTCCTTGTGGGAGGCATCATAGAAATACTTAATAAAGGAGTTGCAACACAATGGATGGATTTTGGAGGTGAATGGGTAGATGATTCAAGGAGTAGGACCTTTCCCAGGATCGAAAGGTTCATGCAAAGTTGAAGAAAAAGTGTTGAGGATGTGGTGGGCGAATTAACAAGACCAACGTAGCTGGAAGTAACGACCTTAAGGTAGAAGAAAAAAGAGAAATAGTTTATTGGACATGGAGAAGTGCATTCTCTAGGTAGTAACACAATAGTACTTGTACTAATCACCCAACTAGCTCACAACTTGAGAGGATCCAATGAACATGACACATGAATGATGAAGTTAGAAGTATGGAGATCGCAATCAGTCACACAAATCCAACACTTGGGCATATCTTGAGGATCTATCTAAGAGGAGGTTGTTTTGGCATTAGTTGTGAGGTTTAGATGTGATCCAACGATGAGGTGGATAAACCATGGATAACATAGAAATACCTAGACCTAAACCTATGCATAGAAAGAACTAGACATGGAAATACCTGTAGCATGACCCAAACCTATACAATGACCATGACATATATCATGACATAGACCTAGACCATGACATAGAGCTAGATCTAGATTTATACGATGACTTGAAGCTTTATGTAGACCATGACCTAGACCACAAGATATAGCTATATATATATTTATAAAATTACCTAGAGGTTGACCTAGACCATGACATAGACCCCCCTAGCTCCATGTAATCCTAGGCATAACTTATACTCAACCATTAACCCCTCTATACTCGAGCCCTGAGTGCACTATGCATATACCTTGTGTACAACCCTTGCACCCACATCACCCACATCTTGGTGCTCTAACCATTTCTCTATCCTTGAAAACACTTTCAATCCTAACCCCTTAGGCCTTAGTTGTCCCCATACCCCTATACATATTTATTCATAAATATGTTTGGTCTATAATAAATGCTATATCCGTTGCATTAAGAGAAAACACATGCTCTTGTGACTTGAATGAGTTGTAGTTGTTGGCCATTTATGATCAGAAGGAACATGTGTGCGTTCCTAGAATGCACACACACTTTACTACACATATGTTCTAGGAATGTGTGCACATTCCTGCTAGGCCTTATTCCAACCAAAAATATGTACTAAATTTGAGAAGGGAATCTAGGAACCATGAAACCCATATTAAAAACTTTCTTGACATTACATAGAAATAATTATATGAGAGATTCATAATAGTACATAGTGCACTTAACTTAATCCAAATATCTTTCCATAAATGCAAGCCTTGGTATGTTCGAATAAAAAAAATTCATAACACGTGTTGTTGTAGACATCACAATGAGTATGGTTATTATTATGACACACACATATATATTTTTCATTTTTTTCATAACACCCTTTTGCAGGAATGCCCGATTATATTTCCGTTTTCATCATCTAGAGACTTTATTCACAACATCTTGTGTACAATACCATAGGGTGTTACATTTTATCAAAAAACATGCTTATATGAGTCATGACCTAGGTGCAGTGGAATGACATTACTGAGAAAGTGCATCCATGTAAGTGATGAGTATGAATTTGGGAGGAAGGAGTTTTCCTTGCAAAGATTTAAATATGTGACATATGATATTAATGGAGGACATGAAAGAAAAAATATACAATTGGTTACTTTCTAAGTACGAGTTTGTGAATTCATGAAGGACTTCATCAAAAAGACATAACATTATATTCACCATGTCCATGTGGCTCGATGGTAGGATGAGCATTTTAGAATATGCATAGATACATTTCCTATTGGTATTGTGTTATCAGTGGTTTATTTTGCTGAGAAATACACCCTTCAACCACAAAATGAGATTTCAAGCCAATATTATCACTCATAGCAGGTCAACATAATGGTACATATCACATACAGGCATGGACTAGATAGTGAGGAACATTACAAATTTATATTGAAAGAGTATAACTTCTATGCAAATGATGATGGTTCCATGACTTAGCCTATGTAAGACATTCTTTTCAGTTGTTCTACAATCAAATTAAGGAGAAGAATATATAGATGGACCAACATTGGATTTGGTCAGATGGTCACGTAGGACAGTTAAAAAATGATCATGTATTTCAATGGTTGTGTATGTTGCACAAAAAACTAAAGGTATCACACATTTGGAACTATTTTTAGTCTAGGTACAGGAAAGGAGAGCATGATGGAGAAAGTGCATACATAAAATAGTGTTATGCAGGAAAGGAATTAATTTCACAACTAAATCCCTCATTCAAGATGAAAAATCCATTTTTGAATGGTGTTCTTCAGTAATGGGAGAGGGAACAAGAACCTGTGAAGACCAATCACACAAGAAAGGGCACGTACATAGATATTTTTTGGAGGCGTTCGATGTAGATCGATCACAATGGTATGAATGAAAAAACATCTAGGGAACTCATGGATTCCATTTAGTTAAAACATCATACAATGCAATAGTTGAAATATGGATAAGAAACATCTCTTGCTTATGTAGTCCATGTAGTATTAATGAATGGGATGATTGTGAATCGACAGATTGGGTTGATAGATGAGATCATGTATCACTCCCCATTGGTCAATGTATAACTATGAAAGTATCCCAATTGGAGGAGGACCAATCAAGTATTTCAACAGATTATGATCATGTCTCAGATCTCATACTGCCAGGTTCGTTAAATCCTTCTATTAAATTTTGAATAACTAGAATTAATGTTTTATTCTTTGGTCATTAAGTGGACTCACATTTTGGCACTCCATTTTTTGCAGGGAACATATACATAGTGGTTTCACCAAGAGATAATAAATGGGACACTGATTATTGGTTGGCACGACGCTTATAGGTAAAGAATAACCTCATGTGATCAACAACAGACTCTGAAGGCATTCAATTTTGATTGGGTTGATGGTTATTAAAGGAGAATATCTGACACTAGATGAAAGAACATGAAATAAAGGTGGTTATGTATTTCAATATTATAAACAAGTTCAAGTCATATACCACTTTAAAAACTTGGTTATTGGTACACAACTACAACTACAAACAATTCCAATAAAGAACTCATCAAAGGTACAATACTTCTTTCCTCACTTTGAGCACGAGAAGTTAATGGAGACCATCATTATTAGAAGTGATCCCGATGGTCTACTTGAATGACCATAGGTATGTAAAAGGAAAAATTTTGGCTTCATTTTGATTGTTGTTAAACTATACCTTGCCTTAAAATATACCCATGCCCTACCTTTCCTTTCCATCCCATACCCTTTCCATTCCATACCTTTCCATGTCATGCCTTGCCTTCCCTTTCCTTTCCATGCCATACCTTGCCTTTCCTTGCATTTCCATGCCATACCTTGAATTTAATTTTCATACCTTGCCTTACCTTTCCATTCCTTGCCTTTCCATGCCATGCCTTGCCTTGACTTGCCTTGTCTTACTTTCAGTTTCCTTGTCATGCCTTTCCTTGCCTTCACTTTCCTTTCCATTCGTTCACTCGCCTTTCCTTCAGTTTACATTCCTTTCCTTTCCTTTCCTTGCCACACCATGACTTGCCTTGCCTTGCCTTTCTTTTTCTTGCCATGACATGCCTTGCCTTGCCTTGCCATGCCTTGCCTTTCCTTTCAGTTCCTTGCCTTGCCTTGCATTAACTTGCCATGGCATGCCTTGCCATTCCATGCCATGAATTTCCATGCCATTCCTTGCCTTTCCTTCACTTTCCATGACATTTCTTGCCTTTCCATGCCATGCCTTGCCATTCCATGCCATGCCTTGCCTTGGCTTCACTTGTCATTCCATGCCTTGCCTTTCCTTGCCTTGAATTGCCTTCACTTTCCATGCTATTACGTGCCATTCATTTCCATTTCATGCCATGTATTTCATTTCCATGCCTTTCCTTGCCATGCCTTTCCATGCCTTTCCTTTCATTTCCTTGCCTCCACTTTCATTCACATGCCTTGCCATGTGTTTTCATGCCTTTCCTTGCCTTGATTTTCCTTCACTTTCCATGCAATTCCTTCACTTTCCTTTCCATGCCATGCATTTCTTTTCCATGACATGCCATTCCTTCACATTCCATGACATGCCTTGCCATTCCTTTCCTTTCCTTCACTTTCCATGTCATTCCTTGCTTTTCCTTGCCTTGCATTTCCATGCCTTTCCTTTCCTTTCCTTTCCTTTCATTTCCATGCCTTTCCTTTACTTGCCTTGCATTGTCTTACAATGCTATTACATGCCTTCACTTTCCATGCCTTTCCTTCACTTGATTTTCCATTCCTTGCCTTTCCTTTCCTTCACTTCCCTTACCTTCACTTTCCATGACATGTCTTTCCATTCCATGTCATGCCTTTCTTTTCCTTCACTTTTCATGCCATGCCTTGCCTTTCCTTTCCTTTCCTTGCTTTCACTTGCCATGCTATGCCATTCGATGCCTTTCCATTTCATACCATGCATTTCCTTTCCATGCCATGCCTTGCCATGCCTTGCCTTGCCTTTCCTTGCCTTCACTTTCCATGCCATCTGATGCCATGCCTTTCCTTTCCTTCACTTTACATGACATGCCTTGTCATTCCATGCCATGCATTGCCTTTCCTTCACTTACGATGTCATTCCTTTCCTTTCCTTGCCTCTCCTTTCCTTCACTTTCCATGCCATGCCTTCACTGGCCATGCCATATATATGTCATGGCATGGCATGGAAAGGCATGGACCAGATATTCCTTTCCTTCACTTGTCGTACATTCACTTTACATGACATGCCTTGCCATTATTTTCTATGCCTTTCCATGCCATGCCATCCCTTTTCATGTCATGCCATGAATTTCCTTTCCATGCCTTGCCTTTCCTTCACTTTCCATGCCATGACATTCCTTGCTATGCAATTCATTTCCTTTCCATGCCATGCCTTCCCATACCATGCCTTACCATGCCATGCCATGCATTGACATGTCATGCCTTTCCATGCCATGCCATGCATTGACATGTCATGCCTTTCCATGCCATGCCTTTCCTTCACTTTCCTTTCCATGTCTAGCCTAACAAGCTATTAAATTGTCAAACACATGTAATAAGCATTGAGAAAAACCTTAGTTCAATATATACTCTAAATATTAGTTTTCTAGAAGAAAAAATTGACAATGGAGGGTCCCCACTAGCTAAAACTCGGTGCTCTAGATCTAATGCAGCTGGTGGTTCTTCCATTTGAGTCCCAATTTGAGTTTTATCACGAGCTACAACTCACCTCCTCAAGCCATTCACAACATGTGGCCAATTTGGTCTGGGGGCATAACATCCAAATTGAGCAGTATAACGAAGTTTCGTAAGCTCCCGCAAGTCTATTTGGCCAAGGCCCACATGACTACACTACCCATCAATTCCCGACACATTGTTCTTGAAAATCGATGTCCTTTTCACAAATTGCACTATGCCTCATTGAGAAAAACCCTAGTGCTCAAGATACTCCAACGAATGGTTTTTCAGAGGATAGCAAAGGGGCCCCATTGGATGAAACTCAGTGCTCCGGATCCATTGCAACTAATGTTTCTCTCATCCGAGTCTCGATTTGAGTTTTATCATGAGTTGAAAATCACCTCCTCAATCCATTCAGGGACATGTGGCCAATTTGGTTTGGGGGCATAAAATCCAAACCGAGTAGCATAACAAAGTTTCATAAGCTCCTGCATGTATGTTTGGCTAAGGCCCATGCGACTGCACTACCCATAAATTCCCGACACAATGTTCTTGAAAATTGACCTCCTCTTCAAAAATTACAGTATGGTCATTGACCAAAACCCTAATGCCAGAGATACTCCAAAAAATGATTTTTCAGAGGAAAAAATGACAACAAGGGGCCCCTCTAGCTAAAAACCAGGGCTATGGATCCAATGAAACTGACGGTTCTCCCATCCAAGTCTCAGTTTGAGTTTTATCGTGGGTTGTAACTCGCCTCCTCAAGCCATTTAGAGACATGTGGCCAATTTGGTGTAGGGGCATAAAATCCAAACCAAGTGGTATAATGAAGTTTTGTAAGCTCTCGAAAGTCTGTTTAGCCAAGTCCCATGTGACTACACTACCCATAAATGCTCAAAACAATGTTGTTGAAAATCGATCTCCTCTTTAGAAATTGTGTTATGCTCATTGAGGAAAACCCTAGTGCTAGAGATACTCCAACAAACAATTTTCTAGAGGACATAATGACAATGGAGAGGCCCCACTAGATGAAAGTCGGTGCTTTGAATCCAATGCCATCGATGGTTCACCCATATGATTCCCGGTTTGAGTTTTATCACGAGTTGTAGCTCGCCTCCTTAAACCATTCAGGGACATGTTGGTATGGAAATGCAAGATGTTGGTCTAGGTAAATCCTATTAATTATGGTAATCCATGTTTGAAAAATATATGATACCTTGGATATATGAATAAAGAGATCTTATGTTATAACCTTGATATTTTCATGGCAAGTGAATGCAAGGCGAGGCATGGCAAGTGAAGGAATGGAAAGGCATGTCATGGCATGGCATGACAAGGCATGGTATGGAAAGTCATGGCATGGAAAGGCATGTCATGGTATGGAAAGGCATGGTATGTTATGGAAAGGCATGGCATGGAAAGGAATGGGATGGTATGGAAAGGCATGGCATGGAAAATGCAAGGAATGGCATGAAAAGGTGTGGCAAGTGATGGAAAATGAATGGAAAGGGAAAGACATGACATGTTAAAGGAATGTAAAAGGCATGGCATGGCATGACAAGTGATGGAAAAGGCATGGAAAGTCATGGTATGGAAAGGCATGGTATGGATAGACAAGACATGGAAAATGAAGGCAAGGCGAGGCATGGAAAGGCATGGCAAGGCAAGGCATACCATACCATACCATACGAAGGCAAGGAATAACATACCATACCAAGACAAGGTATACCATACCATATCATTTCAAGACAAGGCATACCATACCATACCATACCATAGCAAGGCATACCATGCCATACCATTCCATACCATACCATACCATACCATGGCAAGAAAAGGCATACCATACCATACCATACCATGCAAGGTCATGGCAAGGAAAGGCATACAATACCATACCATATCATAGCATACCATACCATACCATACCATGCAAGGAAAGGAAAGGAATGGAAAGGAATGGCATGGTACGACAAGGCATGGCATGGAAAAGGGAAGGCATGGCATGGAAAAGGCATGGAAAGTGATGGAAAGGTATGGGATGGAAAGGAACGTTATGACTTCAAGGCATGGAAAATGATGGAAAAGGCTTGGAAAGTGATGGAAAAGACATGGCTAGGCATGGGATGGAAAGGCATGGGATGACAAGGCATGATATGGAAAGGCATGGTATGGATAGACAAGACATGGCAAGTGAAGGAAAGGCAAGGCAAGGCAAGACATACCATAACATACCATACCAAGGCAAGGCAAGGAATACCATACCATCACAAGGCAAGCCAAGAAAAGAAATACCATGCCATACCATGCCATACTATACCATACCAAGGCATACCATACCATGGAAAGGAAAGGAAAGGAAAGGAAGGGAAAGGAAAGACATACCATACCATACCATACCATGAAAATCCATGGAAAGGAAAGGCATATCATACCATACCATGAAAGGCCATGGAAAGGAAAGGCATATCATACCATACCATACCATATGATACCATCCCATCCCATACCATACCATACCATGCAAGCCAAGGCATGGTAAGTAAAGGCCATGCAAGGCAAGGCAATGCAAGGCATAACATAGCATGGAAAGACAAGGCGAGGTATGCCTTCACTTGCATACCATACCATACCATACCATAACATACCATACCATGCCAAGGATACCATAACATACCATACCATACAATACCAAGGAATATGATACCATACCATACAATGGAAAGGCAAGACAAGGCAAGGAATACCATACCATACCATATCATACCATACTATACAATGCAACGCAAGGGAGGGCATGGAAAGGAAAGGCCATTAAATGCATGTAATGGCATGGAAAGGCAAGACATGGCATGAGAAGGAAAGGTATGCCTTCACATTCCTTTCCTTCACTTTCATTCCATACCATACCATACCATGCCAAGGATACCATAACATACCATACCATACCATTAAACCTTTTATTACATTTTCACCATAATATTCAACCCTTTATGGCTTGATGTATAGAATATGATAGGGATGTCATGTGCCATCTTGGATTTCAACATACCATGGCAAGGAAAGGAAAGACAAGACATACCATAACATACCATAATATAGCATGGAAAGGAAAGCCAAGGAAAGGCATACCATACCATACCATACCATGCAAGGCCATGGCAAAGAAAGGCATACCATATCATACCATACCACACCAAACCATGCAAGGCAAGGAAAGGCATGGCAAGACAAGGCCATGCAAGGCAAGACAAGGCAATGCAACGCATGACATGTATTCACATGGAAAGGTATGACTTCACTTTCCTTTCCTTTGCTTACATACCATACCATACCATGCCAAGGATACCATAACATACCATACCATACATTACACCTTTTATTGCATTTTTGTCATAATTTTCAGCCCTTTAGGGCTTGATGTCTAGAATATTGTAGGATTTTCATGTGCCATATTGCATTTCAAGGTACCATGGATGAAATTAGGTTTGGGAGATATTTGGATGAAATTTTTATGCTTTTAGGATTATTTGTCTTGTCTATGGTGATTGGTGGATGCTATTTCACTCTCTTGGTTAACTTCTTCATCAAGTTTTGTGTAAGAGTGTTTATTTTTTGCAGTTCATTCATTGAAGCTATCAAACCCTTGCTCTTTGTTTGTCATTATTCTTAAACTATTGTCTCAAGGATATCATTCAAATACAACCTTGAGGATTTATATATTTTTTTGAGAAGAGGAAATGGAGCTATGGTGCTTAAAACCCCTATTCTTACAAGTGAACAATGCCTTCAAATTCAACAATTGAATAGCGCATTCTAGACCTCTAGAAAAGAGATTTCATTTGGCATATTCAAATTTCTTATTCCATGGTCATTTAGTTTTGTATAAAAAAATTTCTACAACCAAGTGGTTGTCATATAATCTTCAACAATAATTTATTTCAACCTTCCGAAAGTGTGAAAAGTGGTTGCTAATATTCTTGAGGTATTATCTAGTTGATTGTGCCTTATTAGCTCAAGTATTTAGTTACCTCCATTGGCCTTTCCCATATTTCCCCTAGGGGTCACCCAAATTTCTTCCTGAGGTGACATTCGGTTGTAATTCTGGTTGTTTTCCATTTGTTGTGATCGTAAAGGGATTTAGAACAATCTACAACTTGTGTGATAATAGGGTTGGCATGTGCCATCTTTCATTTCAACATACTATGGCAAGCCAAGGAAAGGAAAGGAATAGTATCACATACCATACCATACCATGGAAAGGAAATGCGTACCATACCATACCATGCCAAGGATACCATACCAAGGCATACCATACCATACCATACCATGTCAAGGAAATCCAAGGAAAGGAATACTACACCATACCATACCATACCATACCATGCAAGGACATACCATACCATACCATGTGAGGTTTAATTTGAAATTTGTTTAAATAACTTGTTTTAAAGGCTAGGATACCATACCATTCCAAGGATACCATACCATACCATACCATGCCAAGGATACCATACCATACCATACCATACCATTCAAGGAAAGAGAAGGAATACCATGCCATGTCAAGGCAAGGCAAGGCAAGGCATACCATACCATACCATACCATGGCAAGGCAAGACATACCATACCATGGCAAGGCAAGTCATACCATGGAAAGGAAAGGAAAGGCTTACCATGGAAAGGCAAGGAAAGGAATACCATACTATGCATGGCTTGGCAAGGCATGGAAATGTCATGGCATGGATAGGCATGGAAATGGCATGGAAAGGCATGACAATGGCATGGAAATGGAATGGCTTGGAAATGGCACAAAAATGGCATGGAATGGAAAGGCATGGCAATGACATGACAATGGAAAGGAATGGAAATGGCATGGAAAGGCATGGCATGGCTAGGGATGGAAATGACATGGAAAGGCATGGAAATTGTATGACAAGGAAAGGAAATGCAAGGCATGGCATGGGAGTGTTGATATTATGGTAGCTGTGGGAGGTATTTACCTCCACGTGTAAACCTGATGAGAATAGAATATTCTGGGAAGCAAGAAGAAACCATAATTAATTGGTTAATAACCCTAGAAGACAAGTTGGCGAAAGAGAATGACTTGTATTAGGTTATTAGCCTCCAAGAGAAGAATTCGACTAAAGGAAATGTTATATACTAAAGAATTAGTACCCAGAATGAGAAGTCGGCCCAAGTAGTCTGCCAGAATTAGTATAAATAAAGGAGGCTAGTCTTCATTCTGGCCAGTATTCTCAGAACTGTAGAAGTAACACTTGTGCGCACTGCAGTTGGCCAGTTTGTGTGCAAGTTTAGGGGAGAGTTGTTGTTGTAGCTGCTGCAACTAGCAGATTTCTACTTTGGTTTGGAATATGTCTTGGTTATGGTTTGGACTCTCTGATCAGCTCTTGTTACACGTGCTTGGTGCACTATCCTTGGAGAAACGTTGTGCCACCTTTGTTTGGCTTTGGCATATGGTTGGGTGAAAATATCTCGATATTGTTTATGGTTAAACGAGCACATCCATTACTTTCTAACAGGTTATGGGCCCACACTATATTTGGATAGTCTAACCATTGGAATATAGATTGGGAGGATTT
>JASDQU010027871.1:37012-53360 GCA_032191745.1 Picea mariana | reverse complement strand
TGTGTGATTGTTTATTTCTTACTGCTCATTATTGGATAATAATTCTACATTGATATAACATTTGAAGAAAAAGGATTATAATTACACTATTATTGATTCACCCCCCCTCTCAGTAATCTAACTATTTCCACAAAATCCCCTGGCACAACACCGAGGAATGTTGCTCAAAACAATCATTTGTGGCCGGGATCAAAGACAAGGAGCCGAAACCTGATTCAAAATCTGATTCTAAAAATATTGGCAAAAGACAGATTATCGATGCAGACCTCACTACTATTGTTGAAACCACAACAATTCAACCAGAAGAATGAACAGATCCTGAAGAGGGGGATCACCTTTTTCATTCACAGATGTGGGTGAAGGGGACCCTGTTTCATTTTATTGTTGATAGCGGAAGCTAGAAGAACCTCATCTCAGCAAAGGTCATCAAACAGTTGGGATTTTCGACAACACCACACCCGCAACAATACAACATCGAATGGCTTCACCAAGGATAAGCTCTTCGTGTCAACCAATAATGCTGATTGTCATACGACATCCAACCCTTCAAGGATGAGGTATTATGTAATGTTTCCCGACTGGATGTCTGTGATGTTCTCTTGGGCCAGCCATATATGTGGAGACACCATGTTGTTTATGATTCTTGACCCCGTAGTGTCATTGTTTCTCTGGGGGGTCATATGTACAGAATACTAGAGGTAGTTCTGACTATTTTTCCACCTAAATAGTACCACAAGGTAGTATCTCATACTGCAAAATTTAGCTTCTTCACAATCTGTTCAAAAGAGGAATAGAAGGACACTGCAACCACTACAGCCTCGCCCCAAGCACCTTCTATCCAATATAAGTAGGTCGACAAGGTTGCAACAAAGCGCAAATATTCCTTCTGCACACCTTCCTCTCATGTATCTCAACTTGTTGAACAATCTTAGCCTCAACAGGTTTGTGATAGACTTCCACAAACTGAGCAGCGCGACGTCTTCAACAAGGAAAGCAACCCACCAAGATTCAGATTCAACAAAGACTTTTCCTCTCCCCTGGGCACTCAACGCAATGGAGACCATTTCTTCCTAAGGAGGGAGGATTGATCCAGGTGGATATCAGTGGCCAACCACCTTTTCCAACTAGATCAAAACAATTTTCTGGCAATTTTGGTAATTTACTATTTTTAGCAGTTTTTCGGGTCTTGAACTTTCAGAACCGTTTTGAGGCCCTAAACGATGTTTTTTGGGAAAACGGGGAGCAACATGTAATTTCATTCGATGTTTCTCACACCAAAGTTGTATTCCTCGGATAGATATTCATAACGGTATATCGAGCACCCCAAACGAAGATCGTATGAAAAAGTTACGCCCCCGGGAAGTTGACGTATCAACTACCTCCATCGGGGCCCACAAACCTTTTGGATTTTTGTCTTCCGGGGTTAGGGTTTTGGATTTTCCTTATGTTAAAAAGGTCCTTAGAACCTCATTGTAATAATCATCTTCTTGCGAATGCGATTATCCATTACATCTCTTCTTAGAGATAAGCTGCCACCATTCTAGCGAGTCTTTCACTTTGTATTTTTACAGTCTCTATACATTTATTTCATTAATAGAAATCATGTATTACTGTATATATGTGACTCTTTTTATATTTACGATACATCTCTATTATATTGTTGTCTCTCTTGCAATATCTCTGAATATTTCAGTGTTATATCTTTGCGCTCATTTCATGCCGAAAAAAATCCGGATCATTTGGAATGGTACCCAACCAAATCGGTAGTCCCACATTCAACCCAGGAATGTACAAAGTGGCCATCAAAGGGACACTAGTTGTTCCAAATAAAGGAAAAGCACAAGAATCCCCTTGAGAAGGGGTTCCTTGGTTGGTATCATCGGTACATTTTTCCATGAAGATCTTATGCACAGGTTCTTCCCTTGCGGGATCGTTCAAGTCCGTAAAAGTCTCACACAATGACTCTGGTGAACCAGTTTTATAAAAATATACGCCTATAAGGAGGTGGCTCCATGTTTCTAAGAGGAAGACCTAAAATTCCTCATGATCGAAAGAGTGGGCGGTCTACCACCTTAGGTCAGAGACCCAAAGAAATAACTAACTAACATGCTATGGAAAAATAGGAAGCATAGAGAACACCACTAAGAAGAAAATCCTAAATAGATACAAACCAAACAAACCACCCTTTTGAATTCTTTTGACCTAGGGATACGAAGTCTTGATCATCCAAATCATTCACAAAGGCAAACAGATGGCTAGGAGAAGTAGTTACCCAGACCTTCGACCGATGGTCCCTTCGGGTCTCTCCTAGAGAATACAGAGTCTGCCTCAAGTACCGCGATACACCTCTCATAGTCACCTATGTGTCAACCTATATAATGGAAACTAGGCCACCAACTTGTAATCGACAACTAGGGGGGTACAATCGACAATCAAATGAGTGTATGGGAAGGTTAAGTACACTTGAATATCCTCATGAGGCCTGAAACAAAATAGGGACATAATCATTCTTAGAGTACCTTGGATGAATCCAAGTGTCTCAAAGGTCTGACACAAGTTGGGCCAATAATGCTACAGGATTCACCCCCAATACACACTCTCCCAAATGGTTTGTCAGGATCAGAAGTGGATATCTCCATCACCGTCCTCCACGCGGCCTCATGTTTGACTCATGTGTTAGAGGAGATTTCCATATTGAGTAATTACAAGGTGGATTTTTCACACCCTAGCACAAACACCTAATTTAAGTTTGGGTTGTCCTTGAAGAGTTTACCTCTCCACACCTAATCCAAGGCCCTATCCTAAGCTATTGGTGATACTAATATATTTTAGATTAGCAAGTTCGTTTTAGGGGATTTTCTTACTCAAGGAACGTAAGTGAAACTTATGTTGTTTGAGAATCTTGAAAAAATGAAACTTATTAGAACACTGGAAAGAAGACTTTATACTAATTCTACAAATGAAAAAGAGCTTCAAGCAAAAAGCATGAACAATCCTTCAAACCTAAAAATGCAATCTTTTCTCCTTTTCATGAAAAATGCACAATGCAACTTTCGAGTGAAACAAAAGAGAAAATGAAAGGAATCTCTTTCTTTTTTTTCTTTTGAAATACTTTCAACATGAGAAGAAAACAAAACCCTATGCTAATTCTTTTTATTTTTCAAATAACAATGCAAAACAATGCAAAGAAAGAAAGAGACCTAACTAGCATAAAACACTAGGTTTTCTTTTTATATTTTCTTTCAATAAAAGAAAAAATAACAAAAGATGCTAACAGAAACTACAAAATACATGATTCATGCCCCCCCTGTCCATGAGGGGGGATTTGTTTTTAAAATGAAACTCATTTTTGCCAAAAATGCTTGGAAACACAGAGAGACAAGAGGATTTTTATTTTCATTTCATAAACATTATGAGACTTCAAACTGTCTAAAACCTAAACAAAAAAATCTTCTGGAACTTAGGAAGACCTGGGAACCACAAGTTTCCAGTAGAAAAAGGAAAGAATTTTGAAAAATTTCTCCAAAACAATAGAGATGCATGTTATGCACAACCAACCTGTGTATGTACGTGGGATGTGTATAATACAAGACATGTATGTATGCGTGCTATATATAGAATAGAGTGCGTACACCTTTGTAAATTTTCAAAACAAGAAAATTTTTGGACAGACAACTTGGGCAAGGGAAGTTGGTAGGCACCCAGAAGGTGACCAAAGACCCAACCTAACTCAGAACACTCAGAAAACTTAGAAAGAAATTGAAAGTCAAAGAAAACCAAGATCTCCCACTAAGACCCTAGAGATATTCCCTAGTAGAGTCGCTAATTCTGCTTCGGGGAAAACCCCCCTATACTGGGTCTAAGGTAAAGGTAGAGCGCTAACTCCCTTAAAAGTCTGTTCTAACCTTAAGCTACCCAGAAAAAAACTAAAATAAGTGATGAGAAAGAAAGGAAAGAGGATTAATTTGTGCACCTTTAGTCCTTGCGGTTGGTGTTGGCCTCTTTCGCTTGTTTCCGCCTCCTATATTACTAGTCTCCTCCCAAAGCTAGCTTGCAAAAGGTTAGGAATATAATGAAACAACATACGCAATCTCTAATGATCACTTAAAAAGTTTAGACATAAATATAAATGCACATATCAACAAAATCATGTAAACATAGGGTTTTGGGACAAGAATGAACTCTTTTTTTCAATTTCAAGACAAAAAGGATTACAACCTTTGTCTGCAACCCCTCCACGAACCAAGTACAGGCTCCTCTATCGTGGCTCCAAGTGCATCAATCCCACATTATCTTGTCGCAACTAACATATCACCTAGGGAAGGAGGAAGGTTTGCATAAGGAGAAAGGCTGGAGGGGAAGGATGAGGCTAAAAATCAGAATAATATGCAAATCTTGGGCTAAGAAGGGGAAGGGATTTTGGCATATTTTTTTTATTCTCTTGCTTGTGTTCATAAATGACTCCCCAAGATCTCTTTTTATATGAGAAAAATATGGTTATTCGGTTTGGGGATGGGCTACAAGGGGTAAAATGGTTAGCAAACCCTATATACCTCGTAAGCTCCACCGAATTCTGTGCAATTTTATATTTTTTGCAACTCTTGGAGGTAAACACATGTTAATTAACATGCAACTCACACATGTACACGAGCTAACTATCATGCAACATGCATGTGTACATGGGATATTAGTGTTGTAAGGCACGTATATTATCCAAAAAATGGTTTTTTAAAAGTAAACCTCAATAATATTTTGGCAAAGTATGTAAATGGAAGGGCCAATGTCTTGTATGCACATATAAGGCATTTTGGACTATAACACTATTGGTAGCTGAATGTCTTATTATAATAATCTACAGTCAAGCTGTCTCATTAGCAAGGTTCAAAGGTATTAAAATCAACACTTCCTTATCCCTAAATCACCTCCTTTTTGTTGAGGACATTCTAACATTTTATGAAGGAAATTCCTCATATATCTTCACTCTGAAGGAGATCTTTAACACTTTCTTCCTCACCACGGGTATGGAAATAAACATCCAGAAATATAACCTTCACACTTGGGGTCTCTCAGAGAAGGAATAAAAACATATCTCCAGAGAAATGGGTTTTCCTATTTCAAGGATCACAGAGGGGATGAAATACCTTGGGTTCTCTCT
Source organism: Picea mariana (assembly GCA_032191745.1). Classification (NCBI taxonomy): domain Eukaryota; kingdom Viridiplantae; phylum Streptophyta; class Pinopsida; order Pinales; family Pinaceae; genus Picea; species Picea mariana. Next base: position 48,205 of record JASDQU010027871.1, on the reverse strand, counting down.
GAAACCAAACAACTATTGCAAATGGGACTGGCAATGGCTCTATGCAAAAATTGGAAAACAATTGTTCTCATGGAAGAATAGATGGATATCTCGAGAAAGAAGATTAGTGCTAGTGAAACCAGTCCTAGAAGCTATCCCTGTATACTGGACATCTCTTGAATCGGTCCCAAAGGGAATATTAGAGATAATTAGTCAAATTTATTTCCAATTTTTATGGGCTGGTTCAGATGAAAAAATACCCCTAGTCTTGGATTCAAGAAAAAGGATATCTCTTCCAAATAATTATGCAGGATGGGTGTTAAAAAACATACACCTCTCTTCCTAGGAATTAGCAACTAAAAATTTATGGGGGATCATCTCAAACTCTGGACTCTGGGCCCGAATAGTCAAAAAAAAAATCCCCCCCAGGAAACTCATATAGACTGGATAAGACAAACACAAAAGACATTAAAAAATGGATCAATCGTTTGGAAAGCCACCATAAAATCCTCCCCCTTGATTGGGAATTGGCTCATTTGGAAAATTGGGAATGGAGAATATGTTCTCATAGGCAGGGATCCATGGGTTGAATGTAAAAGGAAATATATTATCCCTGAGAACAATGTACATGAGCTCAATAATTCTGGCTACACTCACTTACATCAAATAGCCAAAATAAATTATATTCAAAATGAAATAAAATGGCTAAATTGGGAGGAAATAGGAATACGTGAAGAAAATTCCCACTCTAGAATGAATACACTTCTTCTCTAACCACCTCCTTGGTTAACATCTTTGATAAAAAAGACTCCTTTATCTGGTCTTTCAATTCAACTAGAACATATGTCCCAAAATGGGGCCACTTAGCTTTAATCCTAGAACACGTGGAAGATCCTATCCCTTGGTGGGGAAAAATCCTTTGGAAACTAAAATTCACTGCCAAATCAAAACTTCTCATGTGGGTTCTACTTACAAATAATCCCCCCACATGGGAAAACCTTAAAAAAAGTGCTTTGTGGGACCTGATCGATGCCCCTTATGAAAGCTGAGCTCAGAGGATATCCCACATTTATTTCTACATTTCCCTTACTCCTTGGAAGTCTAGAGCAACATAAATTAATATCTAAATATCTTTGACATTTGGAGTGGTTCCTTTGTAAATGACGCACTCCACTCGTGGATATCCTCATCCTCAAATTCCTCTCACAAATACTTCCCCCTCATAGTAGCATGGGGCATCTGGATTTCTAGGAACCAAGCAATATTTGAATACCTACCCCCCTCTCCCACCCACACTTCCTCCACTTCCCTATCCATCATCCACTCTTTTCCTCAGTCCCATCTCTTGAAGCCTTCCCCCCCGCCCCCCTCCAAATATTGACCCTTCCCTTTCCTAGGCCTTCTTCGACGAGACAACCCAAGGTTCCCCTCCCTTTGGTGCTATAGGGGGAATCGTTTTGTTGGATTCAGATACAAAAATATATTTCTCATCTCACTTGGGCCATGCTTCAAACAATTACAGTGAATTCTAGGCAGTAAAACTTCTATTGTTGGAAAAAGAAAAAGGTCTATCCCACTTAAACATATTTAGTGACTCATCTTTGGTGATAAAGTCTATAGTGGAAGACACACATTGCACACATACACACTCTAGCTAGTCCTGGACATCATCAAAAGGCTCCTTTCTTCTTTTAATCATACCTCCTTCACCCATGTTTACAGGAAATGGAACCAAGAAGCGAACAACCTTTCAAAATTAGGAAATGACCTGGACCAAGGAAACTTGCAGATTAGGGAAGAAAGCTCTTCCAACTCCATAGAATTTTTTCGCAGGCTTGGGGACTCTCTCTTATTAATTTTATCAAAATTGCAACTCAAAAAATATCATCTATGCTTTTATTTTATTTTTTGACGCACTTAAGAACAGTCTTTTGACTTCATATATACTATGTATGTACTCCTTTTAGCTCATGTATCAGGGAATGACTCTCCTTTGTATCCTTTTTTGGAGAAAGTGAGCCATCATGGTTAGATAGACCCACTCTTAATGAGGCATCACTACTACATGAGGCAGTTTATGTCAATAGGAATGCTTCAACATTCAATAATAATAATAATAATAATAATAATAATAAAATTACAAGTTTTTTTCTACGGAAAAAAAGGGTGAGTATCATTAAAGGTAGGTATCATTTTTGGCTATTGTAAAAGAAAATGTCAAAGAAAGATTAAATTTTAAATTTCCATCGATAATTGCAAATTAAATTAAAATTAACATTAGAAGTGAAGTCATTATTAAAATTAAAATTACAATGAAATTATAAATTATAATTAAAGTAAAATTAGGGTTGGGTATATTTCCGTATCCCAAATCAAATCAAAATTATAATTTAACTTTAAAATTAAAAACAAATTAAAATTAAACTTTATAATTGAATTAAATTAAAATTAAACTTTATAATTGAATTAAATTAAAACTAAAAGTAAGATTTCATTTATTTAGGACAACCTTTTTAATTATAGATATTTTTTATAAGTGAACTACATACTAATAAACATTTAACTAAGTCCAACTTTTTAATTATAGTTTTTTTTAGTGAATTACATATTAATTAACACTTATAATTGGATTTTCTCTCCATAAATCATTCTTGATGATGGATCACGTTGGTTTAGTATGCAACATCAAAATTCAAAAGGGTGTGGTAAATTTAGAAGAGTTCATAAACTTTCCCTACATTTGCATGAATTTTTCAGGCTTGTGGTCAATGTGCATGGTCCTTTCATTCCCTAAAATATATTGCTTCAATTGTTGATATTCTTGCACAATTTATTACATCTCCTTGTCACAGGGGAGGTATCTACAAACTTCTTTAGAGAGTGTCTCATTATGATATACCATAACATGTAAATGTTGAGTGAGATCTACACCAACATTATATATGAAGCACCTATATTAATCTTGAATGGATATTGTACATTTGGTATAATGAGGTATGGTGATGAGTAGATTTGACATTTCATATCCTCAAATTCCTTCTGTTATGCTTCACCCAAAAAAAATGGCTTTGGCTCCACCCTTGTTCACTTGGCTCAGGGGCCAAGCAATATGAGAGATTGTCAACACAAACCTATGGTAGAGGTTGGTGAGGCCCAAGAAGCTACAGATCTTTATTAGCTTCTTTGGGGCCAACCAATTTTGAATGACTTGGATCTTGGTTGGATCCACATCCACACAATTCTCATCCATAATGAATCCTAGATACTGGATTCTCTACATGTTGAATGGACACTTCTCCAAATTATCATACAACTTGTGTTGTTGCAGGGTGCTTAGCACTCGTTGAATTTTATTTAGATGTTCCTCCCAAGTTCTATTTAAAATGAAGATATCATCCAAATATACAACCTCCAAAGAATTAGTGAAAGGCCATAAGATATTATTCATGATCTTGATGAACATTTCTACAACATTTTTCAAGTTGAAAAGCATGGCTAACCACTCAAAGGGACCTTCTTTAGACTTCAAGGATATCTTCCACACATCACTTTTATTGATTGTTACTTGGTGATAACTTGACTTCAAATCAATCTTACTAAAAAAATTAGTGCACTTGGTCTTCTTGACAAGATCATCAATCGATAGGATTGGATATTGATTCTTGACTATTATTTCGTTTAGGGTTCTATAATCAATATAGAGTTGTGATTTCCTATTTTCCTTGTAAGCTACCATAATCAATCTCTCACAAAGTGAGGACATTGGTCAAATGTGTCCATTTTTTATTATCTCTTGAATTTTGTGTTTGATATCCTCATTCTCTAGAAGAGAGTGTTTTCATATTATGTCATTAGGTAGAGAGGAAATGCATGTCAATTCAATTCAATGTTTTATCTAATATTGCAAAGGCACCCCTACAAGTGAGGAAAATATATCTTTGTATTCTTCCAACTTCTTGTCTACCTAGTTTTGCTATGTACAAAGACCCATTGTTGAGGCCTCAATGGTCACATTGATATTCTCTTCACTTTTTTATTGAACCATGAAGAGTAAAAATCTTCTAGTTTGAGAGATTACCTTCCTACACTACTTAGTTGTGATCAAATAAACTATGGTTGTTGGGGATAAGTCTGGTGCCTAGTACAACTAACCTCTCAAAGTAACGATTACACTATAGGGCCAAGACTTGTAAACAACATGACACTTCCACATATATGTTTTTTTTTAAATAATGCCACAAAATTCAAGTGAGGAAACATGACATAGTACCTTACCTTTGAGGGCCTTAATGTTGTAGTGTAAGTGGCATTGTTGACTAAAATATATGCCTCATCCCTAACTAAGACAATCAATGGTGTCTGGTTGGAGGTGCAACACCGTCAACAACTTCAACTCCTTGACAACCTTTACTAAGATTAGGTTCTTCTAGTTACCATTGTCAACCATAAAATGTAGTAGAGTCCCCTTCACCCACATCTATGAGTGAAAAAAGCGATAACCTTCGTTGAGGTCATGTGGCTCCTCTAGTTGGATCTTTGTAGTAGTGATGGTAACACTATGTTCCATGTCAATGATCCATTTTCCCTTTGATTTAAAGTCTTATCTTGTACCAAATTCTGAGGTTTTTAGTTGAGCCAACAACAACTATTTGGAATGACATTCATTGTTGGGGATCTTGCACCACTTTCAAATGTCCTTCTTTGACTTCCCATAACTCTTCTTGCATGCAACTTGGATTATTTCTCCCGAGGTTATCTATCCTTATTTTGTCATTTTTCTACCACTTAGAACCACCTTTACCATTCTTTTGTTGTGGATGATTTTTGTCTCAACCTCTCTCTTACTCTTTTTCCAAATGTTTTTCTCAATATTGATAGCATATCAACAAGTAGCTCCTGGTCAAGAGATATCTAGAAACTAAATTTCTATTTGGATGCACCTATGTATGCCACTATGGTATTTTAGATCCAAGTGTTACTTGGATCTCATGATACTCATCTTTGAACACAAGTTATGGAAGGTATTGGTGTACTCCATCACCACCTAGTCTTTCACTTGGTGCAAAGTTCTTCATCTCATGTACTATTCATTGTTGTTTCCAACATGGTAGAATTCCTCCTTGAGGGAATCAACAAAGGCCACCCAAGTGAATTTTGTCCCAATTAATTTAGATTCATCTTTGGAATGTTGCACATAGTAGGTGCTCCACTAATGTTGGACATGGGGAAGGGACTTAAGGAGCACAGAGGTGATCTTCTTACTGTTGGAAGTATTTGGAAGAGAGTAATGACCCTCTAGTAGACTTAACCATTTCTCCAAAGCATTTGCATATATCTTTCCTAAAAAATTGGAATACCAAAGTTGACTTGTAACTTGAAGGGAATTGTACCTATGAAGTGACTACTTGTTTGAGGTGTCTCCATCGTTGTTGGGAGTCATTGAAGGATCTAGGAAACTTTATCCATCATCTCATTTGTGTATCATGCAAGGGATTCCTCAAGAAACATCTTGAGCGAATCTCCTATTCCATCATCTTTCCTTCCATCCAAAATGGGAGGTTGCTTGGACCAATGAGGGAAGTCTTCACTAATCTCGGTTAATTCAAGTCCCATCTCCGTTTACCCTAACCTCATGAGGGACATGCATGTAAAAAAAACAAAGAGTATATTTTTGTAATACCACCTATTTGAATTATGTTGAGAACAAAATGAATATATAAATAACAAGAGAAATACCACAAAGATATTTCAAAAATCACGATAATATAGTGAAATCCAAATTTTATTAATGAATGAAATAATGAAAACAATATAATATGCAAAGTAATACAAACCAATTGGAATGATGATAATTTTATCTTTGAAAAGAGATGGGTTAGATATGAAAAATTCTTATTCTAAGAGGCTGGAACTAACTTTTAACATAAAGTATAAAATCCTAAGATCCAAAACCCTAATCTTAAGAGATGAGGTGGTAAAAGGAATGCAAGCCTGAACGAGCCCAATTGATACATCAAATTCTTGTGTCTATAACTTTTTCATATAAGCTTAGATAGGGAATTTATTAGATATTTCCAAAGCTTACTCTAAGATTTATCTATTTGGTAAACCTAGGAATCATAAATTGTCAAGCCATGTGAATTGCCAAAAATGCATGGGAAGTGCCCAAAAAATGTGCCATAAGTGTAGAAGCTACAAAATTGTTGTAGAAACATTTTCGAGTCAGTGGTAGATTCAGGTGGCCACCTATATCCACCTGGATTAGTGCCACCTCATAGTCCATTGAGGCCAACAAGAAATGAACTAAGGACCATTATGATTAGTAGGTTATGTAACACCCCCAGCTACCTGCTAGGTAATGCCACTTAAAAATTTCTTGCGTTGACACCATTTTACCAGCAATAAAACCAATTTTTTTTTGATACAACTCTGACACTAATTAAAACATGTAAATACACTCTGCAATGCATGGTTACGTACATATTCATAACATAAATATACATGTAGCATAACAAAATTAAACCCATGAAAACAAATGCATAATTATTACTGCAACATGATTTAACACAAAAATTGGCACTTATCTTTGAATAAATGATACCAACTGCGTGCAAAACTTCCACGTTCCTCCCAACCCTAGACCACAATATTCATAAATCTCAACAGTGGGTCACCCATGAGCTAGGGATAGAATCCACTTGATTAAGGGTTCCCAACTAGGCTAAAGTATCTCACTCATTAGGAACTTAGTCACATGTGACTCGATTATAGGAAAGTTTGCCACAGATGCCAATTCACACTGACAACCTACAATCTCTCATTATCCACATCCCTATCCCACCCCAGGAAGTGTGCTCTTTATTTTCTCAATAGTCCTTCGAATTCCCCACTTCCCTTCCAGGGCTTTAACAACATGCTAGACATGAAATCTCAGAGCCTTGTCACTGTAGTTTGACACCTCGAGAAATAATTCTCAACAATTCTCTCACTTGGAAAGAATAAAATATCTCATGGGATTGAAAACTTGCCTCTTCAGTATAGCTCTCCAAGCTAAGCAACGTACATGTATCTGCAATAGTAACAACAAAATTATGATCACAATACTAGTTGGGTTCAATGACAACAATGGTTAGATTCAAATCATGGTTTGGTTCTATGACAGAATAGTCGGGTTCATCTCATCGCTCATGATGGCCGAATCATAAAATATGAAAAGATACAAGAGTGGAATAAGTCCAAAATATTTGACTGCATCTTCCCAATTTGACATTTGTCACATTGAGAACTATGTTCCATCCTTGACATGTTCCCAACTTAACACTTGTCATGTTGATAACTTCCTTCAATCCACTTGTTCCCTCCTTAGGACTTAGGTTATAATAATATCCTTACTTTATACTTTTTAAGAAATATTAATACAATATTCCTCACTTTATTCTTTAAAAAAAATATTAATATAATATTCCTTTTTTGGTTTAAGCCCCTTTAACCCAGCCCCCTTAACCTCAACTAGTGGATTTTAAGCCCCCCATTCTCTTTTACCTAGTCGGTCTGCCGTAGGGATGTATTTTCATTAAATGTTAATGTGATTACATTTACAATCTCAGTACAAAAGTACTAACCTTTTGCATCCAGGCTCACCAGCCTCAAAATACATAGGCCGCACACTAAAACCAGTGCATGTGTAACTTCTAGGATGCATGCACTCTTCCTTGAGTTCCCCACCCTCTCATACTTACACAAGTGGATATTACAACATGACATAAATACAAAAGTCTCTTTGGTCTCCAAAACCTATGCATTAAGCCGGTGCGCGATGAATCCATGGTTGTGCACCTTTTCCTTTAGTATACCATCCTTTGACACTTACACTTGTGCGCGCTTCATACGCTAAGTTGTTTCACTTTCATTGCACCATTCCTGTGTACTAACACAGGTGCATTCCATAACATTATATTTCACATTGTATAATTTTACAAATGTGTGCACTCCTTCGGTGTTAGATTCTTGCACACTAACTTAATGTGTGCAGAACCAAACCAACAAACTTGTTCCATAAGATCACCATCTTAGAAGTAAAGTACAGTTACATTTATATGCACACTTGGGGATCAACCTAGGGGTATTACAATCCCCTCCGCCTTATTTATGCACCGTCCTCAGTGTAGTATAAACACATGTACAACAAAAATTTCAATAGTTTTCAAAAAGATGTGGGTATTGTATCCGCATAGCATCCTCATGATCCCAAGTTGCATCTTCAGGGCCATACCAGTTCCATTGTACCTTTACTAGCCCTATGGATCGATTCTAGAGATGCTTGATCTTTTGATCCAATATGCGCACCAGATACACCTGAAAACCACCTTCTTTCTCCACCTGAATCACATTCCAATCAATGACATGATTAATATTAGGTGCATATATTTTAAGTAAGAATACATGGAATACATTATGAATATGCATTGATGCAGGAAAGGATAACATGTATGGTACATCCCCAATCCTTTCCAGGATTTCAAATGACCCACAGAAATGAGCTTCCATCTTTAAGCAATTTCCCAATTTCAGGAAGCTTCTGTTGGTCTTTACTTTCAGGAACACATGATTACCCACTTTAAATTCCATGTGAGGTCTTCCCTTATCAACATAAATTTTCTGCCTGTCCTGTGCAACATTTAAATTCATATTTATCTTCATCATCTGTTCTTCCATTCCCCTACATAGCTCTATCCCAACTACTGTGCAGTTTGCTGGATTGTCCCAAATCATTGGTGTGTTTCATTTTCTGCCATAGAGTGCCTCAAATGGGATCATCTTCAGGGATGCTTGGTACCCATTGTTGTAAGAAAACTCTACCAAGTGTAGATAATTCTCCCATTTGGATGGTTTATCCATGACATACATCCTTAGCATATATTCTATTACTTGATTTACTGTTTCTATCTACCCATCTGACTCTGGATGATAAGCTATGATAAAATGCATATTTGTTCCAAATCCTTTCCAAAAATTTGAGGTAAAGTTTGGATCTCTGTCAAACACAATTTTCTTGGGCATTCCATGTAATCGAGCTATTTCTTTCAAATAATATTAGCTATGTTAGTTTCTTTGTGTGTAAGATTTACTGGAATAAAATGGGTAGCTTTGGTAAGCTTGTCCACCACCACCATGATATAATCATGCTACTTTCTAGTTCTTGGTAGTTTAGTAATAAAATTCATTTTTACCACTTCTCACTATTATAGCAAGATTTTCCTCACCATTGCTATCTTGCACAGAGGGCCTTTTTCCATTTCCCTATGCACACTTATCAACCCATTTTTGATAAATCCAGAGCCATATATATTTATTTTCCACATATACGCTCCCTAACTACTTTGCAAGATGTGTATACACTTGCTTCTCGACTACAACTCGCGTATATTAGGATTTGTGCCAGAAAATACAAAATGAGGTCGGGTTTCCGTGTCATGACAAAAAATCTCTGATATTTGGCCTTCCATATACTGGAAATGTTCCGAATCGGCTGCTCAGTTGCATTCTGGAGGCTATAAGAGCACCATTTCAAGCTATGGAAAAAGAGGAGGAAGCATTCAACTTTGAGAGAAAATTTACTCTGGAGAAATTACTTCATATTGAGTCTGCATCCGTTTATTCCTCAAGTCTGAACACAGTGTTCAGCCCCCAAGCTCTTTCCTTATTGTCAAGAGGACCTCATTACCTATTTTCTATGAGCTTGCCTTTGGTGGAGGATTGAAGTGGTGGAGACCCAGTTGGAAGGAACTTGGTTTCTTGGTTTCGAACCATGCCGACATTGAAGTCTGTAATGTTGATACTTCTGTTGATAAATTATTAATAGAAATACTCCTTTCTCGTCCTATCAATATCTTGAAAATATATGATTATTATCCATGGGCATGTTTGTAATGTTTATTAATGGATTGTGATATCTAATGTGCTAAGTCATTTTATATATTGTCACTATATACTTGCATCGCTTGTTTGTTGAGAACTTCTTGCAGGTGTAAATCTATGGGTCAAAGTGCTCAACGATGGAATGACATCAAACGATTGGATCGAGGTAGGCTTCTTCCTCGTATTACACATTAGTTTATATAGAACACGTTGGAATTGAGTTGATTTCTGCAGTCATACCTGTCTTTTGTGGTTTACCCTTGGCCATAAAGAGTTTTTCCCTTGTAACGGAATTGGCGACTCCACTGGGGAAGATCTTCCTTCTAAGGGTTGAAGTATTTTTTCTTCTTACATTGCTCTTTTTCCTTTATGTTTCTTGTCGTATCACAATTGGACAAAGTTTTTTCACTCTGGGTTTGAGTTTTTCATCCTTTTACCCTTTCCTAGCCTTATTTTAAAAGATATACGCCCTTTTTTCCCTGATAGCTACGTATACACGCTTGCTGTCCCACTGCAAGAGGCGTATATACACCCTTTTCTCTTGAGAAGTCACGTATACCACTTCCCCTTGATTTCTTGCTTGGTTTAGTGACTGCTTGGTAGGTTTTGAGGGTCACTGATCCTTCTTAGGTCTCTGTGGTGCTTGTTGAGATTATCTGGGATGACAGGAAACCTGTTTGGACTTGAATTTTTGGGCGTCGTCTTTCTCTTTGTTTTATGTTTTTGATTTGTCCTTGGTAGTTGGGCCATCTTCTTAGCTGCTTGGTATTCTACTTAAGTGATTGCTTTTATACACAGTAGAAGTTATATATCAAGTCGTTTATCCGTCCATGCATTTTCTTTTTAATACATTGAAAATAAAAAAATAGGTATTTTGCATTGGTTCATATTTTTGTCTGGGAACCTTTATCATTAGGTTAGCACATTTAGTGAAAGATCACATTTTACTTCTGAGTTGCAGAGTTAAAATTGAAGATTGCACTATTTTTATTCAACATATCATTCATTGAAAAGTTAAAGTTAGGCTTTTCATTATATCTATTTTTATTTTATGCAGAGTCATAACACCATGAGTTTCATTTCCATACCTTTTTGAGTAATCATGGCCAATAAAATTTACACTTTAAACTAAAATTGATTAGTAACGATTTTATTGTTTAGGGTGCACAAACTAGCCTAGGATTTAGTGCCTTGGAATAGGATTTTGTGAGTAAACTTCTCCAAGGCAATTAAATCAACATATGTGTCTGAGACAGGGAGTTGAGAAATCCATTGTATAATTGGTAATATCAGGAG
>JASDQU010027871.1:4693-27632 GCA_032191745.1 Picea mariana | reverse complement strand
GAGAACAACATGACCCCCAGCCCAAGAATCAGAACCTCAAAAGGGGTCAAGTCCCTCAGATCATACAAAGGGAGCAGAGAGAACAGGGCGACCAACAGACAAGGCCTCTGTTCCAAAACAGTTACACGGACGATGACTTCGATTAGATGTTTGAAGACCAAATACATTGTTGTGATGACAAGAATTCATGTGTGTTTTTGACGAAGGGAGAACATGATCAATACATGAGCGAAAATGACGATATGATGCTTGAGACAGATGACGCACTATCCTGGGAAATAGAAGAGTTTAGGTAAGGTTATAAGAAGTCCATCATGCATTTTTAGAGGAAATATAACCTTAGGAGCAAGGAGGCACCTACCGAACCTCAGCAGAAAAATCCCATAAGGAAAACTTCGGTGGGCACCCCTTCCACAAGTCGACCAAAGCCAGACAACCCAACCAAGGATGCAACTGAAAAGGCAAAGTCAGAGGAGGAGGCATCGAGGAAAGTGCTGGAAACAAGACGAGAAATGTGTGGAAAAGAGGTAGAGAAGGTCTGTCCCCCCTTTAAATTTGAGCATGAAATGGCCAAGATCAAAAGATCTGTCCCTTTTAACAAACTTATCAGAAAGGGTGAATATCGGGAGTAAATTATTAAAATGATTAAAATGGGACAAACTCCCGACACTTTGAACGTCCAAGACAATCACCCTACCATTTTGTTTTGTCCGTACATAGAGGAGACAAGTGATACTGAGGACATTCCCCCATTCCATGTTAGTCTTAAATTCCATGACATGACCCTGCATAATGCCATGCTGGTCTCCGACACATCGCACAACCTCATGCTAAAGGTGATCATGGACGAGTTGGGTTTGGACATCACCAGGCCCTATAAGGATCTTTTTTCTTTTGATTCGAGGAAATTCAAGTGCTTGGGTCTCATCAAAGACTTGGTTGTGTCACTAGCCCAAATTCCTTCGAAGAACATGGTTATGGATGTGATCGTGGCAGAAATACCCCCTAAGTTTGGCATGCTACTATCTAGGTTGTGGGCTGCAAAGTTAAATGGGACTCTGCAAATGGACATGTCATACACCACCATTCCTATATTTGTCTAGGATAGATGATTATATAGAGATGTGCTACTGAAATACATGGTAAGCAGTAAGACGCAGCCGAATAACCATCCTATGTACTCAGTCGACACTGAGGTCGGTTCCTCCACATTCTACAATGAAATTAGTTTTGAAGAGGAAGAATCGACAACCATTATGACCATCGATGATAAAGCTGCACGACAAGTAGACGAGTGCGCTGATTCGAGAAATCATGCAGATAACGAGATATGGAACATGAGTTTCGACGATGCTGTTAACAAAGAAGGGGCAGGGGCTGACGTATGGATAAACCCCCCCAAAGTGGGCTCAAAACTCTGCTCGTACACACTGGCTTTCAACTATACAAACAACATGGCTGAGTATGGGGCACTAATTTTGGGCCTGAAGGTTTTAAAAGAATTAGGCGTGGATAAGATAGCAATACACAGAGACTCCAAGCTGATTAAAAATTAGGTGAAAGGTATATATCAGGCCAAACACCCCAAGATGAGAGCGTACAGGAACTTGGTGTTGGACCTCCTTGAGGAATTCTCAGAGTATAATCTGTCGGTTATCCCGAGGGGAAAAATCAGATTGTTGATGCTGTTAACTCCTCAAATAAATTGGTGGATTTATTTGCTTTTTTAGGTGATAGGTTGTAACCTCAAGTCATTTTTGAGTTTCTATAGTTGCAAAACTTAGGTTTCGGTTTTCGTCTTAGAAAATAATATGATCCATAAAGTCCTCTTTTCAAAATTTGCATAATTCACTTTCCACAGCTAACGTGTGTCCAAAAGTTGAGTGTTAGCTGTGGAAAGTGGCGACTTTCAGCAACTAAGAAGCGCTTCTCATAAGTCTGTGCACTGTTGAAAGTGGTGAATTTCAAAATGTCCAACAATTAGTTTCGTGGGTCGTGCGCTCTTGAAAGTACATACTTTCCGCAGCTATGGAGCGGTTTTTACAAGGTCGCACACTGGTGAAAGCGAAAACTTTCCGTAGCTAAGGAGCAATTCTTAAAAGGTCACGTGCTGAGGAAAGTGAGGAATTTCAATAGCTAACGGGGGTTTTCCACAGGGTCACGTGCTGGTGTAAGCGGCAAGTATGAACATCTAATAGAGGCGTTTTCCATGGGCCGTTGGTTGAAGAAAGTGGGAATCACATGTGTGATATCCACATCTAAAGGCAATGATGATATGATCATCCCACGTCAGGCAAATCCAAATCATGCGATGATGAGAGTGGATAATGATGGAAACTCATTCTGCATGTCAGAATAGGATTGTAATGCGAATCCGGCCCAGAAACTCACGCTCAACACTCATGGCATCCGGGATGGAAAGTTTGAGTTCACTGGTGCAGGTACAGAGGAGGTACCGCCGGCCTGACAACATCAAATCGAATAGTGGTTTCCATATCACACATCGTTTCTGGAAGTCTGTTGAAGTTTCATTTGTTTCAAAACAGAGCCGAAGCCCGAAGTGCTTTCAATAGCGCAGAACCTCGGCTCGACCGGCAGTTGCAAGGGTTACAAATTGTCGGGATTTTCAAGTTATAAAATGGTGAGGAAGTGCAGGGGGCTCTACTCGAGAGAGAGCTAGACAATCTGTCCTTTTTATAGACACATCCCGAAGTCCAGAAGCATTTTTCGAATGCAGGGTGTATTGAATTCGTTGAAAGGTTGCAAGTTGGTTGTCACCAGTCTACAACAGAAGCCTTTGCCAATACTTTGGATGGGAACAAGGCTCGCGTCGGGTCCATGGAGATTGTGGTAGATGAAGCTACCATTGCTGCAGCAACAAGCCTACCAAGAACCGACCAGAACTGGTTTAAAACCACTGCTCCCAAGAAATTGGATTTCAGAGTTTATTTGAAAGAGGGGTACAGGCACAAGGCATGGAAGAAGGGTATGCTAGTTTCTTATCTAGACGAAGAATGGCAGGAGCTGTTTAGAGGTATCCAATTGTACATTACCTCGAAGGGCAGGTATGATAAACTTATGATGTACCACTTCAAAATCCTGGATCATTTCACAGGCAAGACCCCTCTTAATTTTCCTTATTTCCTACATAAAAGTTTGACTAAGGTTTGCAAGAAGATTAGAGCTCAACCCTTGAACATAAAAAATACTCTGTGTCACTTCGGCCTCATAAAATTGATTATCCTGGAGGAATTGAAACAACAGGGAAGGAGCTGGGAGAATTTTCTATTCTGGGAAGGTTTTGAAACACAGAACCAGATTGCAAATGAACAAGGAAAGGGTTTAAAGAAACAATAATCTCCTCAAAGCAGTTCAAGAAAAAGAAGGACCCTGCCAGGACCTCCAAAAGACAGAATATCTGGAATGAAGCCTCACAGGTTGAAGAGAAAGTTAAACTTTGAGCAGACCACAGAACAGACCACAGAGCAAAACACATAGTATCCTACAGAGCAGAGTACAGGGAAGAGAACCAATATACTAAACTTTCCCTATTCAGATTCAGAATCAGAGCAGGAAGATCAATGCCCTGTCACCAAGAGTCCTGAGAAGTCAGCTGAGTGTGCACAGAACTATGAAACCTTCAATCAGACAGAACAGGGAGAAACATCGAAAATCTCCAAGTCAAAGAAGTCTCAGAAAATCAAGCATTTGAAAGAGGTCATAGCTCAGCAAGAGGTCTTGGAGCGGGTGATTAAAGAAAGGTATAAGAAGTTGTCTGATAACTTCACCAAGACCAATGCTGCATTTGAAAGATTGGCTAAGGAAAGTGTTAGAGAGAAGAAGAGGAAGAAAAAACTCACCAAAGACTACAACAACTTGTGGTGGCTTGCCAAATGCCTCAAAAGGCAGATAAGGAGGTTGAAACAAAAACTGAGGAAAAAATCTCATCCAGATCTGAAGGTTCTCGCTCAAGTCACCATTAATATGCAAGGTGAGAAATCTGGAACACACTAAATTATGATGAAATCGAAATTTTGGAGGTGAAAACTCATTTTGAGCGCAATCAGGACTTTCATCAGCGCAAAGCTATCATTTTATGACCCGTTAGCTGTGGAAAGTGATGGCTTTCAACAGCTAACTTGCGAAAAATTAAACGATTGCGCTGTGGAAAGCTGGGAAAGTAATTTTTGAAGCCAAGGACACGACAGTTCATTCCAAATAGGTTTTGAATGGGCTCCAATGTATCAGTGGGCTATCAGATCGCATGCAAAAGGTTCAACATCAGAGGTTCGAGAGAATTTTGGTAACAAATGCAAAACCATTTCCTCAAAAATCGACCATGAACATTGGGAGATCCAACTGTCAAAGACAGGTGTCCTGCTATTTTTCACCACATTGTATATATCAGGAGCTGAAGGATGCAGATGGTGATTTTGGAGATTGAAGACATTTCGACTTTTAAGTTTAGTTGTTAAAGACTTTATTTTCAAGTTGTTTTGATAGAATTGAGTTGTCTTTATTAAATACAGATCCATGTTTTTAGGATTTGTAGAACTGATTGTAAGAGGCTATAAATGCCTATTTTTGATATGAAATTAGGGTTCGATTTTGGGTTCTACATGCTGCTACTGTAAGAGAGACCTATTCTTATTATATGAAAAATTGCAAGCTTCCTTCAGTTGTGTTGTCAAATTTTTCTTTTCTGTTCTCTGATATCTTATGAGTGAAGGTTCTTTATTGATGCTCATTCAATCTGCATGTGACTGTCATCTCACTAATTGATTGATTAAGTTGATAATCATAAGTTATCTCCTTAGTTATTAAACCCATTGTGCTTGTTTTATATGAGTATAATCTGGTTCAATAACTATTTTCTCTTCCATTTAATCAAACCTTGTCTGACTGCATTACTAGAAGGCCTTGTGAGATTTTATATTTCTAGACAGTCTTGATCACACAGTCCAGTCCCTAGATATTCATATTGATCCAAAAACCATATCAATTATTAAGAAAATATTTCCCAAAAAAAGTTAGTTACCAGGCATCTCCGACCTACAGCCTAGGAGAGTTTCCTGGAGTGATAACAGATGCATTGGCCACCTCAGCCTCTGTTTTCAAAATTCCCATCTTCCCTTAAAAAAAATACGAGATCGAAGTCAAAACAGGCCACCAGTTCCTGATAATATCAAATATTGGCAGGTGTTTGAGGACGACAAATAGGTGGAGAGATTTCTCCAAATGAGCGATGAGTTCTCCAACGTAAACATTGATGATGAATGCTTCTGTGACAAATATGGGAGTGCAGATGCACGTAGTGATGACGACCCTTCCAGAACTAGATAGCAGGAAGGGACATAGTACAATTAAAAAATAACATCATCCCAAAGGGGTTAGTTCCGCTAGAAAAGTTGTTTGACGAAAACGATGTGGCTAGAAATCCCAAGATCTTCGTGAATGATGAGGATGTCGAAGACTGCAATATTGGGACTCAGGAAAACCCAAAAATAATCAAATTGTTGAAAACACTTAGTTCAGAGGTCAAACAAAACTACATCAAGCTCATGAAGGATTTCCCTGATGTTTTCACTTGGAGCTATGACGACTTGAAGGTGTATGACACTAAAGTGATTCGGCATGTCATCCCTCTCAAAGAAGACCAGAGGCCTTTCAAACAGAAACTGAGACAGATAAATCCCCTGCTACTGCCACTGATCGAAAAGGAGGTAAAGAAAATATTCGAAGCTAAGATTATCGTTTCTTTAAGGTTTTTGAAATGGGTGGCCAATTTGGTACCTATAAGAAAAAAAAGTGGAGAAATAAGATTGTGTGTGGATTTTCAAAACTTAAACAAAGTGTCCCTTAAGGACCACTACTCACTCCCTAAAATGATGCAAAAGGTGGTAGGGTCCCAGAAGACGTCCATGCTGGATGGTTTTTTGGGTTGTAATTAGATCATGGTCCACCTGGATGACAGAGAAAAGTCGACTTTTACGACACCATGGGGAACGTTCATGTATGCCAAGATGCCTTTCAACCTAATGAACGTCGGAGCTACCTTCCAGAGAGAAATGGACATAGCATTTTATGATGAAAAGGACAATTTTATTGTGATATATCTGGATGACATCACAGTATATTCTGACTCCGACGAACAACACCTTGGGTACCTGATGAAAGTTTTCCAGAAGTGATGGAAATTCAGCATATCATTAAATCCAAAAAAATCACATTTTGATATGCAAGGAGGAAATTTTTTGGGGCACATAATCTTGAAAGAGGGAATTAAGATAGACCCCAGTAGGGTTGAAGGAATGCTAGAAATTGACACTCCACACAATAAGAGGGAGGTGAAATCCTTCCTAGGAAAAGTAAACTTCTTGAGAAGATTCATCCTGAACCTGACATAAATTATAAAACATATCACCTGCAAGCTCAGGAAGGGGAACGAAATCAAGTAGAACCCAAAATCCAGGAAATCATTTGAAGATATCAAGGTGGTGCTAACTAAAGCTCCTTTGTCGGCCAAGCCAGACTTCACGAAAGACGTCATCTTTTTCTCGTTTGCCTCGGAGCATACAATTTCTGGCGTGCTATTACAGAAAGATGATAAGAACTTTGAGAAGCCTATACCCTAATTCAACAGGACGCTCAGGGATTCCCCACTAAGGTACGACATTATGGAGAAAGAAGCATACGCCTAGGTAAAATCCCTAAAGGAATTCAGAACATACATATTTCACTCCCATGTTATCTCTTACACACCCAACAACTCAGTCAAGGATATCCTAACTCAGCCCGACACTGAGGGAAGGAGGGGTAAGTGGATAGCGACCATGTTGGAATATGACCTTGAAATTAATCCTATGAAACTAATTAAGGGCTAGGGCCTTGCAAATATAATGGTGCAATCGGACTGCGATGCTGTGTAAATCAACTTCATTGCCGATTTGTCAGAGAATCCTCAGGAAGAAACGACTGCGTAGGTGTCTCATAAGTTCGTTGATTCACCGTGGTATACAAACATCGTCTAGGTGATGACAAATCTGCAAGCCCCTCCGGGTTTAAGTAATACCAAGGCTATATTTTTAAAGATCAAAGCCGTCAGGTTCTCGATTTTGGATAACTCACTGTACTGGAAAGATCCTAGAGGGATATTGCTGAGCTGTTTGTTGGAAAATGACAAGAAACAAGCTATCGAGGATTTTCACAAAGGTGACTACGGAGGACACCACTACTGAAAAACCACCACACACAAAATACTAAGAGTAGGTTACTATTGGCCTACAATATTCACATATGTATACAAAGAGGTCTCTAGTTGCCATGAGTGTCAGATTTTCGATGGAAGAAGGAAGCTGCATCCCCTACCACTAAAACCGATATTAGTTGAAGCACCTTTCTTACAGTGGGGTTTGGATTTCATAGGGGAAATAAATCAGCCATTCTCAGCGCAGTACAAATGGATACCCACGACCACATAATACTTCATGAAATGGATAGAATTGATCCCCATGAAGCAAGCTACCGACGCAGTCATCATCCAATTTATGGAGACAAACATCTTGTCGAGATTCAGATGCCCTATAAAGTCCAAGAATATGGAGAATTTTTGTCAGTATTACAATATAACCTTGGGGAATTCTACAATGTATTACCCACAAGGAAATGGGCTAGCAGAATCATCGAATAAAAGCTTGACCAAGATCATCAAGAGGCTTGTGCAAGAAAACAAGAAGGCTTGGAATAAAAATATTATTTACATGCTAAGGGTGGACAAGGTTACCACCAAAAATTTGATCTCAATGTCTCCATTCTAGATTGTATACAGTGCAGATGCAATTTTCCCCACCTCACTGGGGTTTCCCATCAGAAAGTTTTTGAAAGAGAAGGAGGTCGAGCCAGATGAAACACAGAGGAGAATAAATCAGCTGATCCACACACAACAAATGAGGGAACATGTGTACAATCGATCACAAATCCATCAGGAGAGGTTGAAGAAAACCTTTGACAAGTGCTCTAAGAAAGAGGAGTTTCAGTTGGGAGATCTGGTGTTGAAATGGGATGCAAGAAATGAAGATAAAGGAAAGCAAAGAAAGTTCGATAATCTTTGGACGGGTCCATTCAAAATTGGTGCATATCATGGAAATAATGCTTATTTTCTAGAAGAACTAAATGGAGAGTGCGTTGGTTGGGGGCCTGTAAATGACAGGTTCCTCAAACACTATCTAGTGCAATAAAATCCGTTTAAGTCACAGGTCATTGTAAATAATCATTTTATTTTTGTCTCAAGTCAGTATGTCAGCAGAAAATTGAATCCCAAAGTGAAGGCCTTGATTTTAAGCTGAGTTTGTTAGAAACTGCGTCGATAGGTTTAGGTTGCATTTGTTTTTAATATTTTAGTGTCTGAGAGTTGAATAAGGCCCAATGGTCATGCACCTAGTCTACCGTTGTTTTCTACCTCGCTGGGAGGATAGAATCCCCATTGGAGCCAACTGTTAGCACTGTCATTTTCCTTTTTAGTTAGATATGATCTTAGTCGGGTTTACATCAGTGTGTCAAAGCATGTAAGGTCAGGGACCGAACAACATATAGGTCGAATTCAAGCAAGTGGTCACTTGTCCCTTGGAGTCGGGAAGGGATGTTAGAGTCTAAACATGCGTAAAAGTACGTGTCTGTTCCAAAAGAGTTGGGTCCTGTCATAAGGGAAGTTTTTACATGCCTTGGGTCGAGGCAAGTTGTTTAACAGAAGTCGCGTCGGCAAGTGAAGTGACCATCATCAACTCAATATGAAGGTTGGGAGAATGAAAATCATGACACTCGTATCATGTATGTCCTACAACCTTTATCAAATGTACCTTACACACCCTGAAACGTACTCATCGCGCAGATGTGCCACATAAGATATTCAGTTCGTTTCAAAACATCCAGTCGCTATGAATTCAGTGTTCCCTGGCATGATTCCACCTCCCGTTTTCTCTGTTATAAATTCCATATGTTCTGCACAGATTCTATTCGCAAAACAGGCTTGTGCACTGTCTGTAGTTTTTTCTCGCAAGCCTAGGTTGACCAAGTTTTACGCCTTGGTCCTTTGCCAGATCCACTGCATGCAGGACAAATATGAGTTGCACCATGGAAATGTCCCGAAACATAATAAAGGCTGTGCGAAGTGGTAGAAGTGCTAGGGACGAGACCCAAAGTGACTTGGATTCATTCTTACTCACAACGGGCATCCCCAAGGATCCAAAGGGAGATTTCCGTCTACCCGCAGAAACGATGATATCACACCACGCGGAGGCTGGAGTGGAATGAGTTGCACAGGAAGGAAGGATGTTGGAAGGCCTTTTTTCCCAACAACAGTTACCCCAAAGAAGGGGTAGGTCAAGGAAGAATAAGGAAGCTAGGGAAACTGGACTCCTAAAACAAGCTGCACGAAAGATTGGCTGCCGAAGAATTACTTATGCATGCTATTCGACTAGAACATGTCGAGGGTACAAGTCAAGAAATATGAAACAAAATGAGAAGGAAAAATATCGAAGGCACAAGTGTTCAAGAATCATCCCAAGAGTTGAAGCAATCACAGCTCGCTATCACCGAGATTTACAAGGAAAACAGGGAACCGAGGCGACAATTAGCATCAAAGACCCTTGAAGTGTCAGCATCGCAAGGCCATGAAGGAAATGTGTTGTGGCTCAAGAGACAACTTAGAGAGGAAAAATATACAATCGTACAGCTGCGTGAAACATAGAGGCTATAAGAAGAAAGGAATGCAAAGCAGTTCAGAGAATGTGAAGTGACTGAGGAGACAGTCCACACAGCTCTTGCCAGCACGCAGAGGAAACATGATTAACTGAGTTCATTCTCGTATACTCAAATGGAGCACGGATATTGATAGTTTTGAAGGAGGCATTACCTTTAGATGATTTTTTCGTTTTGGTAAAGGACACATAGTCATCAACCACTCGCCACGAATGCACCCCAACAAATGAGCGCGTGACAAAAATCAAGGCCGTTACAATGGATGGATGGAGTCTCACAGAATAATTGATCGTTCAGATATCTTGTCTAAGGAAGGAATTGACACATCACTCTCCCCTTGACGAGACCTTGCTGATAATCGAATCCCTGTGGCCGAATACAAGCAGTCATGATGCGATCATATGAAATTGTTTTCTATTTTATGAAAGTCATCATGCGAAGAGTCATTTAGCATAGAACAATCAGTTTCCTAAATTCTAGAGATAGTAGCTAGAGAGAAGGGTAGCCCAAGTGGCACCCTTGCCTATATATTTGATCTTTTCAATGTAAGTCGGGTTGGTTTGAAAATTAGTGTAGACAGTGACTATTGAATGTAGTTTGAGCTTGATCAAAATTTAATGCAAAGGTCCTGAAGCTTTGATGAAAATATTCTAATTGTAGTAGTTGGATGTATTGTTTTCTTTTCTTTGCGTACATACTTCCTATATTATTTATTCATATATATTTCTGTCTAAATAGGAATGTATTTTCGAACCCAGGATTCACTGCATAGTGCCCTGGGATTCATGCCATTTAGAAAAAACGTTTTCTTCTAATTGAACTTTGAATTCATCCTCAATGGTGCTCCTAGTTGCTTCATGTGTTTTCTCCCCTCACCACACAGTCGATTTTACACTGAAGACTGTTACTTGCTTAGCCTTTATCCTCTCAAGTTCAGTTACTGAGTCATTTGTTTCTATCATTTTCTCGAACCGACTCCATAGCCCAAGGTCTTACCCTGTTGCACCAATTGAACCAGATCTTATTACTCAAAGGTGTTAAATCTAGCTGACAACTCAAATCCATATCCTGTATCGAGACAAAGTTTCTCGAGAGAGCCCTCTCCAGGTCTGAAAGGCTAGTTTTGGGTTTCAAAGTTGGTTCATAGGTTGCCTCTGTCATTCATTTCTTGGCCGAATGAAGTTTACAGAGAGCTAATAGAGCACAACCTTTGTGTTGTGCATTGATACTTAGTCACGTGCCAATATATACTGAACACGTCATTTGTGCCGCGCACTGATATTCTGCGCACATTGCAAGAACTATACTACATAATGCTAGGGTTTAATGTGTTCATACTACAAACTAATACTCTTTGCACATTATTATTATGTCGCACACCATTACTCTACTTGACACTCTTTGGTGTCGTGTACAGATTTTCTACGCGTACTATTACCTTCACACCATGCACGAATAAGTATTCCTTTATGTGACATGAAAATTCAACATGCACGCATACCATGCCAATGTTGCACGTGCACCAATAATTTGAACTACGCTATGTCAATCATATCAAGCGTACACCTTGCACATCAAATTATTAATCGTGTGCCACAATCCTTGCAATCTATGATGGAAAAATTCAACACATTTTACTCTGCATCTATATTCTACACACACCACTCGTTATACATGGCACAATGCCACACTTTAGTGCACATACCCTATACACCCTTATTT
This sequence comes from Picea mariana, assembly GCA_032191745.1. Classification (NCBI taxonomy): domain Eukaryota; kingdom Viridiplantae; phylum Streptophyta; class Pinopsida; order Pinales; family Pinaceae; genus Picea; species Picea mariana. The sequence goes on along the minus strand of JASDQU010027871.1, from coordinate 16,154 downwards.
TCTATGCAATGACAAACATTCAATGCTCACACCTGCACAACCTCATTTCTCCACACCAATGACTCCACACAGTGTAGTACTCATTTTTTAATGCGCACTCCTGCACCCATTATTCTTTTTCTCTTCATTACTACTTGGTGCGCACACTATTCTCGAAACTTAACTGATTTTTCATAGATTTTGATGCAGAAATTGGGGATTTTTCTCAATGGTCACCCAATTTACACCATGGAATTTTTGCAACTATGAAATTTGTTCAATTTCACTCCAATACATCCAAATTAAACCTCTGCAACAACAAATTCTTGTGTGCACCACTGGTTGACATTTCTGGAGCGAATTCTTCCAAATTCCTTCACAAATTGCAAATCCTATTCCACGAATTCCACCCAATCTGTCATGGCTTCTCTGTAACTTAAATTTTGATCAATTCTTATCTAAATTTCCTTAAAAATGGATTAAAATTAAAGAATATCTCAATACTTAACCAAATTTCCCACAAATTATTCATGAATTTATCATAAAAAATTGGGGCTTTTACCCAATTTCTCTCAAGTGCTTCAAATTTCCGTCATGGATGCATTGTAACTTGAAATTCATCCACTTCTAAATTCAATTCACTGTGAAAACCTTCTTCAACAAGATGTTAACTCGGTTCATCCAGGATCAATGTTGAAAATTGGGCTTTGATACCAATTTATAACACCCCCAGCTGGGAAATGTCACTTAAAAAATTTCTTTCTTTGATACCATTTTACCAACAATTCAATCAAAATTTCTCTGATACAACTCTGACACTAATTAAAGCATGATACTACACTCTACAATGCATAGTTAAGTACATATTCATAACATAAATATACATGTAGCATAACATAATTAAACCCATGAAAATAGATGCATAATTATTACTACAAACATGAGTTAACACACAAATTAACACTTATATTTGAATAAATGACACCAACTGTTTGTAGACCTTCCATGTTCCTCCTAGCCTTAGACCACACTATTCATAAATCTGAACAGTGGGTCACCCCCATGTTGGGGATAAAATCCACTTGGGTAAGGGTTCCCAACCAGGCTAAAGTATCTCACTCAACAGGAACTCAATCACACGTAACTTAGTCACGGGTGACTCAATTACAAGAAAGTCCATCAGAGATGCCAATTCACACTGACAACCTATAGTCTCTCATTCCCCACATGCTTTTCCCACCCCAGGAAGTGTGCCCCTTCTTTGCTCAATATTCCTTTGACTTCCCCACTTCCCTTTCAAGGCTTCAACAACATGCTAGACTGGAATTCTCAGAGCCCTATCATTGCAGTTTGTTTCCTCGGAAAATAATTCATAGCATTTCTCTCACATGGAGAGAATGCAATGTCTCACGGGCCTGACAACCTGCCTCTTTAGTCCAATAACCCACAGGCCTGACGACCTGCCTCTTCAGTCTAGCTCTCTAAGCTAAGTCGTGTACAGGTATTTGTGACAATAATCAACAGAATTTTGATCACAATACCGGCTGGGTTCCATGATAAAAAGAGTCGGGTTCAGCTCACGGTTTAGTTCTATGACATAATACTTAGGTTCAACTCACGATTCAACTCTATGACATAAAATTTGGGTTCAAATCACAACTCATAATGGTCTAATCATGAAAGATGAAAGATGAAAATATACCAGAATGGACTAAGTCCAAACTATTTGACTGCGTGTTCCCAAATTGATACTTGTCACGTTGAGAACTTATTTTCATCCCCAACATGTTCCCAACTTGACACATGTCATGTTGAGAAATGCCTTCAGTTCACTTGTCACCTCCTTAGGACTTAGGATATAATAATATCCTTACTTTATACTTTTTAATAAATATTAGTATAAGAGGGGATTGTAATAACCCTAGGTTGATCCCCAAGTGTACATATAAATGTAGCTATACTTTACTTATAAGTTGGTGATTTGATGGAACAAGTTTGTTGGTTTATTTTTGCGTGAATTAAGTTAGTGCGCGAGAATCTCACACTGAAGAAGTGCGCACAACTCTAAAATGATACAATGCACAATGTAATGTTTTCGCATGCACATGTGTAAGTACACATGAATGGCACATTGAAATTGAACAACTTAATGTATGCAACACACACATGTGTAAGTGTGAAAGGATGGTGCACTGAAGGAAAAGGCACACAACCCTGTATTTAGCACACATGTTTTGGAGGTCAAAGAGCCTTTCGTATATATGTCATGTTGTAATATCCACTTGTGTAAGTATGAGAGGGTGGCACATTGAAGGAAGAGTGCACACAAACCAGAAGTTCTGCGCACACTAGTTTTACTGCACGGTCTGTATATTTGAAGCTGGTGAGCCTGGATGCAAAAGATCAGTACTTCTGTATTTAGATTGTAAATGTAATCACATTCAAATTTAATGAAAATACATCCCTATAGAATTTCTCCCACGTAAAAGAGAATGGGGGGCTTAATCTCCACTAGCTGAGGTTAAGGGGGCTTAAACCCAAAAATGAATATTATGTTAATATTTCTTTAAAATCATAAAGTGAGGAATATTATATTAATATTTCTTAAAAAGTATAAATTAAGGATATTAGTATATCCTAAGTCTTAAGGAGGTGACAAGTGGACTGAAGGAATTTCTTAACATGACAAGTGTCAAGTTGGGAACATGCCAGGGACAAAAGGAAGTTCTCAACGTGATAAGTGTCAAGTTGGGAACACATAGTCAAATAGTTTGGACTTAGTCCATTATGGTAATTTTTAATTTTTTCATCTTTCATGATTCGACCATCATGAGATGTGAGTTGAACCCGACTGTTTTTTCATATAAATGAACCATGAGCTGAACCTGAGTGTTCTATCATAGAACTGAATCGTGAGTTGAACCTGACTGTTGTTGTCATGGAACCCGAATAGTACTGTGATTATAATTTCATTGATTACTATCACAGATACCTGTACATGACTTATCTTGGAGAGCTAGAATAAAGAGGTGGGTTGTCAGGCTCGTGGGTTATTAGACTAAAGAGGTGGGTTTTCAGGTTCGTGAGACAATGCATTCTCTCCAAGTGAGAGAGTTGTTGGGAATTATTTTCTGAGGTGCCAAACTGTAGCGACATGGCTCTGGAAATTATTTTTTGGCCTGTTGCTGAAGCCCCAAAAGGGAAGTGGGGAAACTGAAGGAATTTTGAGTAGAGAAGGGGCACACTTCCTGGGGTGGGATATGCACGTGGGGAATGAGAGGCTATAGACTGTCATTGTGAATTGTAATTTGTGATGGAGTTTCCTGTAATTGAGTTACCCATGACTGACTTACCTGTGACCGAGTTCCTATTTAGTGAGATACTTTATCCTAGCTAGGAAGCCTTACCCAAGTGGAGTTTATCCCCAACTCAGGGGTGACCCATTGTTGAGATTTATGAACATTGTGGTCTAAGGATGGGAGGAATGTGGAAGGTCTACACACAATTTGTGTCATTTATTCAAAGACAAGTGACAATTTGTGTGTTAAATCATGTTTTCAGTAATAACTATGCATATGTTTTCACGAGTTTAATTATGTTATGATACATGCATATTTCTATTATGAATATGTACATAACCATGCATTGCATAGTGTAGTTTCATGTTTTAATTAGTGTTAGAGTTGTATCGGAGAAATTTTGGTTGAATTGATGGTAAAATGGTATAAGAGCAAGAAAGTGTTTAAGTGACATTTCCTAGCGGGTCACTGGGGGTGTTATAGGTTATCTCCTAATATTTTTACGAAGGTGACCTTATTCTCTTGTTTGAATATACCAAACAAAGTTAGCTCTTATTAAGTTTGAATATTTATGGAAGGGTTCCTACATTGTGAAACGATTCTTAGACAAGAGGGCATACAAACTGGTAGACCATGATGGGGAGCCAACTAGAGAAACAACTAATGGACTCTACTTAAAAACATTCTATGATTAACATCTAACTCAATGCATTTATTTTTTACGTACATGATTTTTTGGGGAAGCTGTTTTTTCCACCATTTACCATTTTAGGTGGATCTATCATAGTTATAATTCCATTCAATTGGAAACTAGTTTAGTATATCCCTCTAATACATTGTTTTTCACATGTTTTTTCCCTAAAAAATTTCCATATGGTTGTCATCATTCTAGTGAATGGTTGGACCCCTCCAAATAGTTTATTGCCTTCACCAGAACATGAGTGTTCGTCCTTAAATGGGTTGATCTAGTTTAACACACTTTACATATTGGAATTAATGCCTATTTTTCCCATAATATTGATATCCTCATAGTTTTTCACTTGCATTAATGAGCCTCATGCATTACACTTCTCCATTTCTCCTATTCCCATGGGTTTCCTTGTTGGAAAATTGATTTTCATTGATGTCAACTTTAGAAGAAGTCTACAAGTCTCCAAAAGTAATGGGTATAATTGAAGCAGTATCCAAAGCGGTCCTCTTATGGCATAAATTTGAGCATGGCCCTAATAGGAAGATGCTTTGAATAAGTATACAAGAAGCTCGAAGGTGTGGTCACGAGGCCCGAAGTTGAGTGAGGAATATGAGGTTGAAAAACATTACAAGTACATGGAAGAGCCTCATAGATGGATAATCCTCGTCATTCTATTTCCAACGATAGGTGGTACACCACGTGGTTCCTCATGGTTGAGGATTATGTCCTCATGGAGTTGAAATCCCCAAAGAATGGTTAAGAATTCCCTAAATGGTTGCAACAAGAAGTTACAAGTCATTAATTAAAGGGTAAACCAATTGTAAAAAGAAATAATGAGTTGACCCTAAAAGTTAAGAAGTCCCTAAATGATTGCAACAAGAAGTTACAAGTCATTAATTAAAGGTAAAAATAGTTGTAACAATAAATAATGAGTTGACCCTAAAATAAGGAAAAAGGGTAAAACAATCATTAATTAAAGGGTAAAACAATTGTAACAAGAAAAATGAGTTGAGCCTAAAATCATGAAAAAGGGTAAAACAATTACAATTTATCCCCAAAAGAAGTCACTTGAAAAGTATAAATACACATCAAGAGTATCTCATTTATACACACAAGTTCATTGAATATCTATCTAATGAACACTTGATCTATTGGAAAATCTAAGGTAGCGAGGCTGAGGTAAAGTAAAGGGGATGCTTGTTCCAAGTTGCAACAAGGTATGATGATGCAACAATGTTGTTACATGATGTGAGGTATGTCTGTATACATGATTTTGATTGTTATATCTTAATGCTATGAACCATGCTTGAGGCATGTCTTGGGGATGTTTGGCATATGCTTGAGGCATATTTTGGATGTAGTGGCACATATAATTGGCACATGGTTGAGGTATATTATGGATACTTGGGTACACGGTTTGAGGCATGTATTGGCATATTGATTGAGGAATATCTTTGATGTTTTAGAACATACTAGAGGCATATTTATGGTACATTTTTAGATGCACATATTGGTGAATTTGGTCATATGGGGTGTTGATGTTCTTGGTGATCTTGGCATGAGATATACATATGATTATGAGTTTGATCTAGTGATAGTGACAGAGGTAGTTTCAAGTTGATTTATTAGTGACATGTTGTTTATCAGTGACAATTTCAGTGGTAGATTGAGTCTATATTTATATTTTAGGGAGGAAAGATGGGGCAATAAAAGGGGCTCATAGCCTCCTTCTGGTTGGAGCTGGAGAACATAGGGAGTTGGAACTTCCTTAAGGTTGGAGGATCCTTCTAGTTGCAGCTGGAGAATTTAGGGAGTTGTAGCTTCCTTCAGATTGGAGCCTGTAAATAGGGGTTGGAGCCTCATTCCAATTGGTGTTGGATAATTTGGAAGTCGGTGCTTCCTATGAATGTAATATTTGAGATATATAAGAAATCATTCCGTGGGTTTCTACCCTTTGGGTTTCCACATAAAATATCTTATGCACTATGTATGATGTGATATATTGTTGAATGATACTTTTTATGGTTATATGTTCATGAAATGTTAAATGAATGCATAAGTGATAATTGTTTATATTCTAATTAAAAGTGCTAAAACTTGCATAATACTGATTCACCCCCCCTCTCAGTATTCCAACAATTGGTATCAGAGCAGGTCCTTCATGAAAAAAATCAATCACTGGAAGGAAGATCATGGAGTATGCTAAGATTGGACTACCATAGTTTAATGGAAAAAACTATTCCTTCTGGAGAAGAAGGATGAAAACATATGTACACACAAAGGTATTTGGTGTCCAACAAGTAGTAGTAGATGAATACACAACACCTACCACTACTCCAACCGATAGAGACATAAATAAACTTAGTGAAAACAATTCAAAGGATAAAAATGTTATTTTGAATGGTCTTGATACATCAATATATGTCAAAGTTATGAACTGTGATACTGTAAAGGATCTTTGGGACAAACTTCAAAATCTTTATGAAGGATATGATAAAGTAAAGGGGGCCAAGATTCAAACCTATAGAGGTTAGTTTGAATGACTAAAGATGAAGGAATATGAAGATATTGCAACTTACATTTCATGAGTTGATGATATAATAAATGTTATTAAAGGATTGGGAGACGAAATTAAAGAACTAGTAATTGTTCAAAAGGTAGCAAGGTCTCTTCCAATGAGATTTGATCCTAAAGTTTCAACCCTAGAATAAAGAGCAGATCTTGCTATATTGAGCATGGACGATTTACATGGAATCCTGATAGCTTATGAAATGAGAACATAACAAGATAAATCACCCAAGAAGGAAGCAAATTTCAAAGCATCCAAGAAGACAAAGAATAATGAGAAAAAGTCAAAGCCAAGCTACAATTGTAGTGATGATTCAAACAAAGATGAAGAAATATCCAACTTCGTAAGGAAGTTGAAGAGAGGAACCGACAAGTACAAAGGTATGCTTCCATTAATATTATTTAATTGTGGTAAATGGGTCATTTTGCTTCTAAATGTCCTTATGTTAATAAGTTAGATAGTGATGAAGAAGAATTTCCCAAGAAAGAAAATAAATATAAAAGGGGAGACAAGAGAAGAAACAAAAATAAATTCTTTAAGAAAAGTCTCTACTCAAAGGAGGACAATTCCTCATCGGATGAGGATGATGATAAGGACAGTGAATCAAAAAATGTACTCTTTATAGATTTTGAAAATGATGAAGAGGATTATGAAGAAGAAGGTGAGGTATATCTTGATGTAGAACTAATCAACACCTTAAGTGAAGTAAAGAAAGACAGGAAGAAAAAAAAATCGCTCAAGGCAAAATTGCTCAAGGTAAAAGAAAGTTCTCAAACTCCTAACTCTAAACAAGATTATCATATGATTATGAGCCTAAAATTCCAAGTGGAAGAAGCCAAAAGGATTGAAGAAATACTCAAAATCCAGCTAGAAGAAAAGGAGAAAGAGAAGGAGATCTTGGAAACATAAATAGTTTCACTAAGAAAAGAACTTCAGAAAAGAGACATGCAACAAAACAACACCAAAATACTAAATGAAATTAGCAACGCTCAAAGGCCATATCATGATAGGTCTGGACTGGGATACAACCAAACATATGTAGAGAAGGGTTCGAGCTCTATGACTATAGAAGAGGAAGTAGAACAAAATACTTATGCAAAAATCACCAGAGGATCCACCAAGAAGGAAGAATGCAAGCCTTCAAATGAGAACAATCAGGAATTTGAAATAACTCAAGAAGAAGATTAAAAATGGACGACACCATCTATAAGACCCATGATTCTGAATTAACAGTCAACCATGGAAAGAAATCAAGAAGAAAACTACTGAAGAACAATACGATTCATAAGATATCCCAAGTATCAAACTATCTTTGTTGGTTTATGTTATTCATTTAACAATTTTGGGCACAAAAATATAAACTGCGAATCCTATGCTACGAACATCAACAATTATGAAGGCCACTTTAGAATTAATCATCTCAAAAAGCCTCGTGAAGCATATAACATAAACTATAACAATTTTGGATCACTAGAATGTTGGATTACTGAGAGGGGGGGTGAATCAGTAATAGCGAAATTATAATCCTTTTTAACCAAATAATCCAAGTGTTATATCAATGTAGAATTATTATCAAATAATGAGAAATAAGAGATGAACAATCAAACACCTACACAATACACCAGTGTTTTATGTGGAAACCTAAAGGAGGAGAAAACCACATAATTCTTTTTCTTATATGTCTTGAAGAATTACATTCTTTGCAAGCACCAACTTCCTTTCTTTTCCAGTTGCAACTAGAATGAGGCTCCAACCCCCTAGTTTCTCAAGCTACAACCTGAGGGAAGATCCAATTCACCAATTCTCTGGATACAATAAGAAGGAGGCTACAACCCCGTATGTTCTCTGACTACAACCGGAAGGTGGCTACAACCACCTGTCCTTGCCCTGTCCAACCGCCCTGAAGTAGAAGTAGAATGATGGAACCACTATCACACTATCAATGTGAGATATATCACTGTAAACCAGTACCAATAAACCTGAATCATGCATAAAACATGCATCAACCTCTACCTTAACCTGTAATCAACCTGTAACATAAACAAGTTCATCAAATATGCAACAACCTCTACCATAAACAAGTGCATCAACCATGCACCAACCTGTACCAAACAATATGTAATCAACCTGTACCATAAACAAGTGCAACCAACAATGTACCAAGTATGTACCAATCATGTGTCAAGTACTCATCAACTATGACTCATAAACATGTACCAACATCATCAACTATACACCTCATGTATGTGCCAACTCATCAACTACTTGTCTCAACCATGTACCCAACTTGTACCTCAACCCAAAGCCCTCATCAATTTCATCATCCAAATGTGATTTGTAACTCTGTAATAAACCTAGTGTATATGATCACATACCTAGAAACCTTCCTTAACTTGAACAACAAGAGACTAGCATTTTCATCAAACTTTTCTTTACTCTCACATGACTAGTTTTGGATTAGTCAAAAACCCTAACTTGAAATAATCATAACTTTGTACCTGTAATGAATAAAGATCTGAAACTGATACACAATTTTCTTCAGTGTGTTTTATGCAATTCCTCTAGGTGTCACTACTTGGAGCCTCTTAGAAAAGGAGTTATAGAAAAAATGACATACCTTGCTGAATTATGGCTTACTCTAGAGAGCGACCTTGTAGAGCGTGACCCACATGGAATATTTGTTGAATCGATATGAAACTATTACAAAACATATTACATAATATAATATAACTAACACATTTGGTCTTACTGAATTGGGATTTGTTATGAATACGTTATGACGTTTTTACCTGAAACACTTGTTTTTTACTAGTTTCAGGACTAGCCACAAACCCTATTTTCCACGGAGTGTAACTCAAAAGCTAAAACGAACCACAAGCTGAATTTTTTACCAAATATACTTGGATATGTTTCCTCAATGACATATAAATTTCACGGTCTGAATCATTCTAGATTTTTTTTATTGCGAAAATGGTGAGATGACCTGTAAATAACATACCTTAGAAAGCATCATCAAAAGAATTTATCCTTCCTTGAATTCCGGCCTTCTTTTCTTCACCTTCCCTCATAAATTCGTCTTAGATATCATTTGATTACCTCAAACACCTATAGGTATTCAATATTCTCAAGTGTGTCTTAAATAAGAGAGCCTTGCCTCTTATTTATACTCTCCAAGTAGCTTCCTTCAAAACATCTTCTAGGTCACTTTCCCCACTTTCCTTATTTTAGGGTTAACGCACTTCTAATTTCTCCATTAAATTTATTATTAAAATAATTTATTTTGTATTAACTTTGAATTATAGCACACTCATCACTTCATTTTATTATTTACCTTCTAAAATCTCTTAAACCACTTTGACTACTTTGACCTTTTGGGGCTTCTAGATGACATTAGAGGGTCCTCCAACTTCGTAAGGCCATAACTCTCAAAACGTGAGGAGTTATGTGACGTTCCACATACCACCAGAAATGGAATGACATGTACCATCCATATAGAATAGTATTTCCTACAAATATATAAAAAAAAATACCATTATCCATCAAACAAACTTGGGTCCATTACCCAAACCTGGGTTCCCCAACTTCTCATGGCCATAACTCTGTAACCGTGAGGAGTTATGTGACGTTCCACATACAAAAAAAAATAGCATGACACACACTATACATATAGGATAGTTTCAATGAAAAATTCACTGACCTTCATTTCATTATTCCATAAATAAGCATGCGTTATGTAACCATACTTCTAGGATAACTCAATCTGCAAAGCGTCTTAACGTGAGGGATTTCACCCTAAGGGGACCACTTTGGAGTTCATCCATATGCACTTCTTATAAACCATGAAAAGACAATAATGATTCATCTTTACATCAAACAAACTTGGGTCCATTACCCAAACCTTTGTGCTACCAGGCTTTCTTCAAGGGTTGACATCAATGACAACCAACCTTAATAAAAAATCTCCCCCTTTGGCATTGATGGAAACACTCTAATGCAATACTGAAGTCATATCACTCATACTCCCTCTGGAACCATGCCTCTGTACTCTACATCTATGTAACCATTGTTCCCCTTGGAATCATGCCTTTGTCCTCTGCATCTTATAAATCTCTCCCCCTTTTTCATCAATGACAAACGTATCTTTCCATCCGGGGCTGCTCCCCCTGACTGAACTGTCCTCTTATGGTTCTTCCTCATGTACATCTAAGACAAATAAGATAAGAATTCAAAAGCATTCATTTTGGAGTAGAAATAACTCCGAATCTCTGAGGAAGATACTCAAAGGCTTCATGTGGAAGTGGTTTTGTAAAGATGTCTGCCACTTGTTCTTTTGTGCCCACATACTCAACACTGATTTTTTTTTCTGCAACCTACTCCCGTAGAAAGTGATACTTGATTGGAATGTGATTTTTCTTGGAGTGTATCACCAGGTTCTTTGAGATACTGATGGAACTTCTATTATCACAATATATTGGAATGGGCTCATCATAATCAACCTGTATATCTATCAGAGTTTGTTTCATCCAAAGAACCTATGTACAACATGATGCTGCTGCAATATACTCTGCCTCGACTATAGATAGAGATACTAATGATTGTTTCTTTCTTAGCATGATACTAAACACTCACCCAAGTAGAAAACTGCTCCACTGGTGCTTCGTTGGTCATCAATACAACTTGCCCAATCTACATCTGTGTAGGCAATAAGAGATAGATCCTTTCCTTTTGGATACCATAATCCAAACTCTTCTGTTCCTTTGAGATATCTGAAAATTGTCTTCACTGCTAATACATGTGATTCCTTTGGTGTTGCTTGAAATCATGCCACTTGTCCAACTGCCTGCATTACATCTGGTCTGAATGTTTTCACATATAGTAGGCTACCAATCATTGACCTGTATTGCCTCTGATATGTAGACTTTG
>JASDQU010027870.1:6269-19843 GCA_032191745.1 Picea mariana | reverse complement strand
AAGTGACATGTTGAGCTCTTAAATGACCAAGCTATCGAAAAAAGCCTCGACTTTCTACAAAATTTGGTTTACCCCGGGTACCATCCTCGAAATGAGGGGAAGTTCCCGGTGGGCTTTCCCATGATCTATTCCAAAGTAAAAAAAAACTTATCAATGAATCTTTACTTTTGTAGGGCACCTTTACTGAACATGCTTTCAAAGAATGCACTCTCCTCTCAACTACAAAATCAACCTTATATTAATTCTGTGATAGTCTAGTTTTGGTTTAGAATATAAGCTTTTTAAGAATGTAATGGAGACCTTTTTAGGTTAATATCTTTTTTATTATGATTATGAAGGAGGCTAGGAGCTAATTAGTACAAAAAAAACTACAATTAAATTAATCTTGAATATGAGATTGGGTAGATAGTGTTGAGGTTTCTTGAACACTTGTATGATGGAGTCCTTTAGAGAGTCTATGCATATTTGATTTCAAACTCTAAAATATCAATATAAAACCTTCTTTTCTTTGAAAAAATATTTGGAGAATGTATATATATTTGATTTCAAACTCTGAAATATTAATATAAAACTTTTTTTCTTTGAATTATTTTTTTTAATTTTTAACAAAGTAAAATACTAAAAAAATCTTCAATTTGCATGCAAATTAATTAAAAAAATGTCAATTTGGTTCGTATTTCCCAACCTAAAAAGAAAGAAACTTAAAAACCAAGATACATTGAAATATCATAAGTAAATAAGCACGATAAAGGTCCTAAGCATGGACACCCACTTGGCCATTGAAAATGTGATGTGCAACAAGAAATCATCTATTTTTTGTTATTAAGTTGAAACTAAATTAAATATGAAACAAAAATTGGATTATAATTTTATAAGGATCAATAGTTAAAATATTATTTAACATAATAATAAATATTTTAATTATTAATTTCAAATTAGCACCACATCATTTGATGATGTCAAAGAATGCCCAAGGTTGAGAGGACCTTTCTAGGTGATCCTGGGAGGAAAACAGTTGTCGGAACCATAGACTCTCCTAGAAAATATTTATTTTAGTGGAATTAAATGATAGAAACTAGTGTGAAGAAAGAGGTTGGGTAAATCTTGATCCTGGGAGGAAAACAGTTGTCGGAACCATAGACTCTCCTAGAAAATATTTATTTTAGTGGAATTAAATGATAGAAACTAGTGTGAAGAAAGAGGTTGGGTAAATCTTGTGCAGCAAAATATTTTAAATTAGAATTGTTGTAGGAGATTGATATCATTAAGCACCAATACATTGTTTGATGATGTCATATGGAGAATGTCCAAGGATGAGAGGACTTGTTTGGGTGATGCTGGGAGGAAAACAATTGCCGCAAAGCATAGACTCTTCTAGAAAATATTTATTTTAGTGGAATTAAATGATAGAAACTAGTGTGAAGTCAAAAGTTGGGTAAATCTTGTGCGGAAGAATATTTTAAATTAGAATTGTTGTAGGAGATTGATATCATTATTTATTTTCATAAATTTCACCATTCAATTCAATTTAAAGCATTTAAAAAGGCTAAAATCTCATAAGGTAGGTCACCATATACTTCTAGAAAAAGAGGAAACATGGATTAATTAGAACCATTCATAATTAGTAACAAAAGAATCATATAAGGGAATATCTTCAAAGATGAAAATGAATCACTGAAACATACATCATATTTTATATTTTATGGATCAGTTTGAAGTGGTCCTTAGTCAATTTTAGTTTGAAACTTTCACAGAATTTTTAACAGTGTAGTACCTTCATCCTTGCTAGTAAAGTGGCCTTGGCCGCTAAATCAAACTTAGTCTAAATTTTATTAAACTTTGTATTTCCTCACATTTCCTTAATTTTTCAAGTCACATGGATATGGCTTATATAATCCAGACTTATTCTCACCAGGGGGTGTTACTTAATTGTCGGGATCGTATTAGCAATAACAAGAATTTATAGTCATATGATCTTCAGACATTTTTCAATGTCTAACTAGAAATAATTTTAGGGTATGTGAAATTAAAGAGGAATAGCATAAGGTGATGGACATCTATAGATAAGAGATGGACATCAAAGGTTCAAAATCAACCACTAAGCCTACAATCAAAAACAGTGCAAAATCGAGAATTGCTTCCAAACCCTAGAAATAGGAATGAAGTAGGATATGGAGGCTCAAGGTTTGAATGAAGGAGAGGAAGCAGAAACCAAGGAAAAACAAGAATGCTCGAAGGAAGTTCAAAAACCATTGAAGGGAGAACCTAAAAGAAGGAAAACATAGATAGTGACAACTAGCTTAGGAGAATAGGTTGAGGAACAAGTAGAATCAAACATGGAAACAGAAGAGGAGGACCCAGTAGAAACAAAGGAAGATTATACAGTTCAGGAAGAAGACACATAAATGGTGGAAGTGGGCCTACTTGTGCTAATAGAAAAATATAGAGATTGACATCTAAGTAATCTTCCCGAAAGGGATATGATCAATCATTTCTTTCTATAGAAAGAAAGGAAGTTAATTCATTAGAGGTGATCCAGGAGGATATCGGTGGCCACCCACCTTGTCCAACTGGCTCAAAACAGTTCTTTGGCAACTTACTATTTTTAGCAATCTTTCGGTTTCTGAACTTCCGGGGCCATTTTGAGGGCCTAAATGATGTTTTTTCGCAATCAATATCATCAAATGGATCTGATTGATCCCCCTAAATGAAGATCCTCGTCAATACATTTCCAATGAGCTATAGTGCACCCTAAACGGAGATCGTATGCAAAAGTTACGACCCCGGGAAGTTGATGTACTAACTTACCCCAACTGGGCCCACATAACTTTTGGCACTTCATCTCCTAGGGTTAGGTTTTTGGATGTCTATGGTTTTGTCTTTCATTTTTATTGTAAAAATGTCTTCAGAGCCTCATTGTATTCATCTTCTTCTAAATGAGCGTAGTCGTCACATCTCTTCTCAGAGATAAGTTGCCATCATTCTAGCAAGCTTGTTTCAGTGTGGATTTTATAGTTTCAACGTATTTCTTATTTAATAGAATTCTAGTTTTACAGTATCTTTGTTTTTATTCATTGTGTCTCTGTGTTAATATTATAAATCTGTGTTTTCATTTCATTATGCTCATAAATCCGGATCAAGAGGTCTTCTTCTTAAGGAATCTCTTCCATCCTAGTTATTCTTCTTAAGTATGCAAGGAAGCCCAATAACTATATTCTTAATCAGCTCATACGAGACAAAAGAATCTCTTTAATCAATTACCACTAGAAGTTCATTCACAAGAGTTTGCATCTGCTCATTAGCTATGTAATCATTTCTTTCATAATCCAAATTATTGATGTGTATAAGGGTCATTACTAATAGTACTAAGCCTAATGCACAGTTCATTTTGTATAGTTTTCCTCTACCCATCTCTGGAAGTCAATCTCCAACAGATTGAGGATACTCCATTTCCATGCCTCAAAGGCCCAACAAACACCTCTAATACCCAATACCCAAAGCTTGTTGGGTTTGAAAAGTAGTTGAAAAAAAAACATCTAATATTTTTTAATTTTAAGTTAAATAATTCTTAAAAAAATAATTTTTCTTTCAATAGTCTCACTATTGGGAAAAAAATTATGAAAAAAAATTATATACATTTATTTAAAAAATATATATTAATAAAAATTCAAGAATATGGCAATTCTCATCAAATTTGATAAAGAAGATAGAAGAGATGAAGAAATTTACCTCCTCCTCATGAAAAAATAGAAATATATAAATTATTGGTTAAAAAATTCAAAGATATATCTATTGTCATCAAGTCCATTAAAGGATGTAGAAGAGATGATATTTTCATAAGTCCGCCAAAGGATAGAGAAGATAAAGAGATGATAGTTATATTGATTGTAATATATTCTGAGCAAATTGCGTGAACTTATTATCAAGAGACACTCTTAGCCAAGTCAATGGCCCAACAAACACCTCTAACATCAGTACCCAAATCATGTTGGATTTGAAAAGTAGTTGAAAAATCATTGGATGAGATAAATTTTCCAAAGTTATGGAAATGGGAGCCATCTCGGGCGACTGGGCTCTGATAGAAATTGAAATATAAAGGATCATCCATATCTTGGATTTCTTGTATTTAGGTAATCTGTCAAATGTCACAAAATTAAGTTTGTTCGTATTTTCAGACTGAGTATGTGAGAATAAATTTACCCCCGCATCATTTATTGTATCGGAGTATTGCAGTGTAAGCGTAGTGTAAGTCCCTGAGTCAGATTACAATAATAAATCTAATGTTTTCCATTTTTGTATGTTGAATGAGAGTTGAAACCCTTCCTGTGCCTAAATTTATTACAACTTTAATCATATCTTAAATTAATCAAAAATATATATTTATTGTAAGATTACCTTACTCTTTTCAAGACTTCCTTTCAATAATTAACTAATTAAATTTAGATAATAATAAAAAATGAGACAAAAATTATTTTATATAACACGATTCATAAATTGAATAATACTATGCAGTAAAGGTTTAGGAGAATCAATTTGATGGTAAATTTTAACTAAGATTAAATAACCGAATTTTGATAGAACCAAGTTAAAAGAGGGACATAACTTTATCCCCTTTCCATAATTTCATTTCCATTTACAAAGGACAGTTAATATAATATAGAGACTTTCCAATCTATCTCAAAATCATGATTTCATATTATTTGAATTACATAAATAATCATCCAGAGCATGATCAATAGGGTGCATTTCCTAATGCAAATTTGTGCAAAGATATCTCTAATTTAGTAACATGCAATTGGATTGCACTAATTTACCAACCTGGTGTTTTTGTAGCCTTCCCATTCTCTTCCTGCTGCCTGCTCAGGTGCTCGTTCATGTGCTAGCAGCTCTCACAGATAGTGAAACAATGGATAGGGATGGTGCATCAATGAATAGAGATGGTGAAAAAATCAACAGGGATGGTGAAACAATGGATCGGGTTGGTGCATCAATGGTCAAGGATGGAACGTTGGAGCTCACGGATGAAACAATGAAAGGGACTGAAACTGTTTAACGGTCACAGGGCCCAATATATATAAAACATTTTTCGGCCAAAACATTATTTTTGGTCGAAATTGTTTTCATTAGAAAAAAAAAATTGTTGAACGTTTTTTTGGACGAAAAGTGTTTTCAGCCGAAATTTTTATTTTGGCCAAAAATTGTTTTGGCCGAAAATGTCTTTGTTGGAAAAAAAAATTCAACAAACACATTAGGTGCATGAGGCATTGTTATATTTAACTTTCGGCTGAAAAAACAGTGTACGAGGTGTCGTTAGATTAAACATTTGGCCGAAAGTTAGTGTCAATTGTTCAACTGAACAAATTAAATAGTTTAGTCGAAAAATGGACATTAGCAATTTCCCCCGACCCAATTCTCACGAAAGTGTTGTTGTTTTTCTTCATATGAGATATATTCAATATATTATTACAGTGATGAGTGTTCCATATATAGGGAACATATGGTGACCATCCATGAAAGGATGTGTCCCTTGAATAATCAATAACTATTTATTATTATCATTTACCTATTATATATGATATTTAATAATCAATAATTATATTATTAATTATTATTCTAAGATAATGTCTTCCCGATGTTTTCCAAACATCAACACTCCCTCTCAACGAGGGAGACATTCTGCATCATGCCAAGCTTGTCTATGAAGTATACAAACTTCACCCTAGACTCATGGCACTTCTCTGTCAGTCTTGGGAGACGTCTCTCTCCCACTTGAACCGAGGAGAAACTCCTTTTGTGGCTCTCCCTCTAAGCCAATTAACTCTCTCTAAGATCAGGCTCACTTTGGGTCCGCATGTAATAACATATAGCATCTTGAGTTTTTATCATTCATTGTCAAATCACCATGACTAGGACAAAGACCACACCAAGAACTTTCACCACAAGTACACACATGTGAGTGAATGTTAGCATGATGCTAACTAACACATGGAAAGCACTTCAAGCACCTCGAGCCCATATTATTCCTTGTCATGATCAAGGAACGACTACATCTGGGCCCATTTACCACAAGTGCACCTTTATGATAAATGTATCATATCTCCCTTGGTCTGCAGCCCAATCTAGGAGAAGTTGCACCCGATGTTGAAACATCAACACTCCCTCTTAGTTAGGGAGGTACCTTTCCATAGTAGTACACAACTACTATCCAAAGACACGCAGTCTCTTCTAGTGGTACACAACCACCATAGTAGAAAAAGGTTTGTCACACATGGCACTCCCATGTGAATTTCTAGAGGCTACACCCTCTAGAAACACTAGGGTCTACTCCCATAGTGTGTGACGTCAAGGGTCAACTCCCTTGACATGTCCTCATGTGCTCTCCACATGGGACATTGGGATATAAGCCCAAATGCACTTATCCCTTCTCGAATAAGTGTCCTCACAGATCAACTCAACTCAATTCACAAAGGAGTACGATCTGGAGAATGTTTGTCACACATGGCACTCCTATGTGGACTTCTAGAGGCTACACCCTCTAGAAACACTAGGTTCAACTCCCAAAGTGTGTGACATCAAAGGTCAACTCCCTTGACATGTCCTCATGTGCTCTACACATGGGACATGTCCTCATGTGCTCTCCACAAGGGACGTTGGGCTATAAGCCCAAATGCACTTATCCCTTTCTCGAATAAGTGTCCCACTTATCCCTTCTCGGATAAGTTTCATCACAGATCAACACAACTCAGTCACAGAGGAGTACGATCTGGAGAATGTCTCAGGAAGCTGCAAACATAAACACTCCCTCTCAGCGAGGGAGGTATTCTTTGCCACGCCAAGTCTGTCACTGAAGTACTTGAACTTCGTCCTGGTTTGGTAAGAACATCAGCAACTTCCTCACTACAAAATCACTTTCTTCATTTTTATTTAATGTCTAGAAGAAGGGAAACATATTTAAAAAGAACCGACTTAGTGCACCCCTTTTGTGTGAGTGAATAGAGTGTAGCTCCTTTAATAAACTTGCCCATATTGATGGTGCAACTTCCTCAACAAAGGGCACCCTGACTGTTGGCTATTATGGAGTGAAAATAAATTGAAAGTACAACAAAGATGTGCCTTTTATGTTAGAATCATAATTTTCTCTTCCATAAATATGTCTTCATTCTAAGCTTTTGGCACACTCAAACACTACCCAATGATGCTTCAATAAATTCAACCTATCTGTATGTAAGACCATCACACTAAGTCCAGAAAGAATCATAGAGAATCCAGACTCAATGAAAGCATTCAAACTAGTGACAAATTGAAGATCAACCTCCAAAATATTATAGATAAATATATATTTTGAGGTTGAGCTAAATCCAACTAAGAATAGGCAACTTGTACTACTAAAAATAATGACAATATAGGAGCAACAGAGTAGGGATAAACCACTCTAAATCTAGTGTTGAAATTTCGCCTCTTCTACGAAGTATGTATCTTGCAAACCAAACCTGGGTTATAAAATCATTCACCCAACATATTCAAAGCAACAACATTCCCTACATGCCCTCTTAAAATCTATCTTTTGAGTAGATGACCAAAACACAAGGTCACTATTGACACACTACTTTGAAAGTTCCAAAGGATCCTACCACAAAATAGCGTAAAATCTATCCCCGAAATCTATTTGAGATAGTTGCCTAAGTTAGGCTCCTTAAAGCTACAAAATCGGTATATCTTCCTCCAATAGTAGCACCTAAGATGGGCATGTAGGTGGGATTCAAATTTGGGACTAAGTTCACTTCAATATAGCACATGGAAAGTCCAAGAAAAAGGTATTTCTAATACATAAATAACTCCACTAAATGTGCCCTCATTGCTATCAGGAATGCATTAGAATAGCCTTGAAGATGGAAACCCAAGAATGTGCCTTTTTGTTAGTAATAACTCATTGGAATTAATGCCCATATGTTAACAGGTTGTCCTAGTCCACAAGTAGCAACCTTCTTACTATTGTTTTCAACCATGAACAAATCGGGAATGATATTTTCAAGATAACATTGAAATGATAAAGAAAACGATACCATAAATACTCTAGAATAACCATGCTTCTTGAAATCTTGAGGCATCATCTACAAACATTAGTTTCAACCCATCAAGATGTCCTAACCAATAGATATTCTTCAAAAATAAAATGCCAAAGACAATAATCGTGTTTCCACCAAAGTGCATCTTCAAAGCTCTACAAGTGAAATGCAAAGGCTCTCTCTCCCATCATTAACAAGATGCCAATATCTTTAGCTCACAACTCCTAGTACAATGCTTCTAAAAATCCCTAAAATGTTCATGCATTTTGGGTGGTAACAATTGGCTCCATATGAGCACTAGCACACTACTACAAACAATCCAAGATGTTCTTGTTCAAGTTACAAGGTTGTCAAAAGTGGCTTCACAGAAAAGATATAAGCAAAATGCCAAAGGGTACAAACAAAATGAAACATAATGCTCGGAACATCAAATTTATTCTTTCTACCTTATTCTAAT
This sequence comes from Picea mariana, assembly GCA_032191745.1. Taxonomy (NCBI): domain Eukaryota; kingdom Viridiplantae; phylum Streptophyta; class Pinopsida; order Pinales; family Pinaceae; genus Picea; species Picea mariana. Next base: position 11,320 of record JASDQU010027870.1, on the reverse strand, counting down.
ATAGGAATATGCAAAAGTTAAGTGAAATCATAGAGCCAATGCAAGCACCATATCATTACATCAAGAACATGAGATTTCCCATTTTGTTTGACCACAAATCAAAACAAGACTACATCAAACACCAAACAATCATAAGCAAGAATCTCCATCACTACTTGAATGGAAATGGAAATGAGCTCCCGAAAATAGAAAAGAAAACAAAGATCGTGCCAATGTTAGTGTGTACCACTACAAGCTCGCTCTATCCAATGCTTGACAGAAATACTATAATCTTCATCTTTGATATGTGCATAGGGAAACGCATCATCAAGCCATGAATTATCATGGCATACCCTCAATTAACAAGAATTTAGGAAGCTCCAACAAAAGTCTAAAACAACTTAGTTGCCCCTCTTCATTGCCTTGTATCAAACATACACATGAGTTATGACAAAAATTAGATCTAAAAATATAACTCAGCTCGTAAACTAGGGCTTCATGCCCTCATTTAGAAGCTTGAAAATTTCTGCAACACGCCAAACATTGAGCATGTTATAGTCACGAACATATTGTGGCATTGAAAACACTCTCACTAACTTTTCATACATAAATTGGGTAAGAGTTGAAGATTTCAATGGCTGGAAAATTTATGCATTTTAAGTGTCATGAAAATGCGTCATGTGATGCAATAAATATATCTCATTGATAAGTGGACATGTTAGCTCATTTCCCATGGAAAATACTTCACATACCTCAGTGATGTTTGGCTATCACAGATCGTTAAAAATAGGGCATGAAATGTATTATTTATGCTTCATGAGGTGGTACTCAATGTTGATTGAAAGTGGAGTGTGACGATTCAAATTCTTCTTCATCAAGTTCTCACACACTGTGTCATAGAAAGAATCTCCATGAAAAAAAATTAATGATTTTCATCTTTTCCATGTCTTCCATGTTGATGTATTTAGCATCGGATAGGTACTTTCACATAAGCTTGGTGTCTAGCATGTGGAAGTTGTCTTTGTAAATTTAGGAGTTCACTTTATGTGTTAATAATTAAAGTGAATGATCTTTTAGATTAATGTGAGATTAATGAAGTTAAATGTCTAAGTTATTGCCATTAGTAACTTAAGTGAGAATTGATTTAGTCCTAATCGTTAGATCTAAAGTGAACATGAGATTAGATCTCATCCATTGATCACTTTGGAGAAGATCTATGGTTTTGAACTTAAGGTTAAATCAATGTAATAAAAGGCAATTTAAGTGAGAGGATGTCACACACTGAATGGACAATGAGGAGATCTTATTGAGTGGATGAAGAGAGTTCACCCAAGTTTGAGTGGGCAGGGCTGAGGAAAGGTGCTAAGGGGCAACAAGGGAGATAGCATCTAGGTGGGCTAGGCTATTGTTGCATTGTATTCTTTTGATGGGCCATTATCCTAGGATGGGAGCCCAATATTTATTAATAGTAAATCAAACTGAGATTTGGTTTTCCCTTCGGGGTTTTTTCAGGGGTGTTTACCCAAAATATCTTGTGCAATGTGTTATTGGTTTATGTTTTAATGATTCCACTGATTTTCATTAAGTAACCTAGCTATGTTGTTATTACATAAAGTGATTTTATTTTAGAATAATCGTCTGGTGCTAGGTTCAAATACTAATACATGGTATCAAAGTTGAGACTCCGAGGAAACCAGGAACACAATATCAATATTTGGCAACGAGAAGACATGTCTGCAGGAAATTTTTTTTTGTTTCAAGTAAATTAAAAAAAGGGGGGGGACTGTAGTGGAAATTTTTTTTTATTTGCAGGAGACAATTTTTTTATATTACAAGATAATATATTAAAGGGGGAGGAGGAAGGGGATAAGTTCGTACAGCAGCATACAAATGTTGTCATACGATCCGTACAACGTACGGATTGGTCGTATATATGTAGAGTTGACTGTGGATCGGGTCCTGTGAGTAGTGCGTGGAGGTTGAACAGTCCGCAGAAGAGAGATGTTGGCTAAAGCTATTGCAATGGAGCCAATTTTGGGTGTTAAACAATAGAGTCGTTAGCATATCTGATTGTGTGACCGTTGGCTATGTGGATCGAGATTCATGGGCTGAGATCCATGTTGCAGTGGAGGTGCAGTTGCAAAGAAAGGACAATTTCCTAGTAGAGGAAGCTCCGGAAAATCCGCGGGATGAGTGTAGGTACGATCTGTGGTGCAGAGGTTGTTGAAGGAGAAGCAACATTCACCCACCAAGGAGCAGCAAATGGAAGAAGGCAACGGTTTCATCCGCCAACCAAGTCAGCAGCTAGCAAGGTTGTGACAACCTCGGGCAAGCCCAGCAAGACACCAGGCAGCCCAAAAAGCGTCAAGGCAGCAGGAAGCTTCCTAGGGCAGTGGGCAGGTATCCCGGGCAATGGGCAGGTGTCCTGGGCAGTAGGCTGAGATAGTTCGGAAACACCCAGAAACGGCTCGAGTAGCCCTAAAAACGTTTGGGTAGCAATAGAAGGTCGCGGGCAGCCTTAGGCAGGGGTTCGGGTAGTGGGAAACAAGACCAAGAAGCAGGTTCGGGCAATTGATTATTGAGTTTTCAGCAAGGTTGCAAAGATGGTCGCATCCAGTTTACAGTTCGAAGATAGGTTGGAGGAGGTGTCCAACTACAATCCATGGAAGGAGAGGATCATGTTGGTGTTGAAGGAGAATGATATTGGGAGTTTTCCAACTCCATTGTGGTCCCACCAACGGATCCAAAAGGTCTGGTCGCCCATAAGCTAAAGGACGTGAAAGCCAAGAGAATAATTCTAGATAGAGTGAAGGATCACTTGATCCTTCATTTATCAGGAAAGAACTTAGCCAGGGACATGTGGGAGGATTTGAAGAGCTTGCTTCAGAGCAAGAATGAGAATCACAAATGATTTTGAGAGAGAAGCTCAGGGATACGAAGATGACAGGATCAGATACAATGACGAGATATCTCGTATGAATCCGACGTTCGAGATGAACTGGCTACAACATGGGAGACAATGGATGATTTGGAGTTGGTGAGGATGGCACTCAAAGGATTTAGGAAGGAGTGGACATCGTTCATCAAAGGAATCGTGGCATGAGAGAAACTCCCTGATTAGTCAAGATTGTGGGATGACTTCGTTTGGGAGGAACTTCGGGATGAAGAGCTTAATGGAGACAGGTACAAGAAGGATGATGACAACTTTTCTCTTGCTAGCCAACTAAAAAAGGGAAAGTTCAAGAAGTTTGTAAATGGAAAGTCTATCTCTCAAGACGAAAAAAAGAAGAAGGACATGAGCAAAGTCAAGTGCTTTGCATGTCACAAGTTTGGACATTATGCAGGTCAATGTCTGAACAAGAAGAAGGAACAAAGTTACCAACTTAACGAAAACTCTCCAGAGTTTTCTTTTTCTTAGAAGTTGCATTTTTATCCCTAATTCAAAAAGTGGTCACTGGTATCACCCTTTTTTTTGGAGGTGGTTAAAATTGCGACTTCTTTAAAAGCACGCCCTTGATATTGCAGACAGGACCCTAAAATTGACCCTTGAATCGAAAAGTAATGCTACCAGTAGCACCACATTTTTTTTTAGTTAAAACGATGACCTAATTCAAACTATGGCCTTGACCATTAACACCACCACAAATAAAACATTGAAAATCGACTCCTAAATATATGTGTCATCACTTGATCATGTGTTTATTAATAAATTTTATTTTTTCTTTTAATTTACATTAAAAAAATAATTAAATCGGAAAAAAAAAACACCCCTAAACAAATTTTTCTTCTTTTTTTAATTGAAAAAAAATTGCAGACCACAAATTTTTAATCCAAAAATTTTAAAAATTAATTAAAAAAAAGGGGGGGTAAAAACTAATTTTTTTTAAAGAAAAAATAAAAATTACCCTTAAAATATTAAATCTAATTGAAAGGAAAAAAAAAATGAAAACTCTATTTTTTTTTATAAAAAAAAATAATTAAAACCAAAAATAAAATTAAATAAAAATTTAAAAACTAAATCACAATTGTTAAAAAAAAAATGTAATTATAATTATTAAAAACTAACATTTAAAAAAACCATTATTAAAATTTAAAGTTTTAAAAATAAACAAAAATATTATTAAAATTAAAAACATAATTAAAAAATTGCTTAAGTAACATTTAAAAAATTAACCCCGGATGGGGTAACATCTAGAGCACAAACGTCAAGTGGTGCGTTGGCAATGAGGGCAATTAAAGCCCCTCGTTGCCACCCTCTTTCATCTAGTCAAGATGCCTAGCATTCATTTCAGCCAGGGCCCAGTGCGTCGAGATGGATCAGTAGTCTTAATGGAGACTCAAGTTTGGCCCCTTGGTATAGGTACGAAGCAACAAAGCTACATTAACCGGCCATTCATGGCTATCTAGGCCATCACTTCCTCCGTCATCATGTTGATTTCGCTTCCCTGTGGTTTTTATCTCCAACATTTGGCTCTAGTTTTCCATCCTCTCCTGGTTATTATGCTCTGAGTCTGCAGAGCCTTCATAACTCTCCTTCTGGTAATATTTCGCACCTCTGGCCACCCCACTATCATTTTTCCCCCCTACGCTTTGCCTAGCCATGCCTCCTCGCAAGAGAGGCAAGTCTCAACGCAGGCCAACCTACTATAGTCAAGTCAGAAAGCACAAGCGCCCGGGACCGACCTCTCTCTCTCCCCTTCCAGGCTGCAACTCGGGCCGCTCTCCCCACTACTGCCAAAATTGGTGTGAGGATGCACATACGAAGCTTCGTTCGTCTAATTCAGAGCATTTATATGGAGGTTGCACGGTGGAAGAGAAAAATCCTCCTAATTGGGAGGAAATTCCACCTAATTTGCATAAGACCACCATGGAGCAGCGACCATCCACAAGTACCAGCACCCCTCTGAACTTTCCTGAGCCAGAGATGATGTTGAAATAATGTAACTGCGAAGAGCATTCTAATTATTATTGTTATTTTATTATTAGGATTAATCCCCATTGTGGATTAATCATGTCGGTAATTGTATTAGGACCAAATCCCCTTTTGTGTATTGGTCATCGGACAATTATAA